>CM029378.1:14725907-14836811 GCA_017165825.1 Hepsetus odoe
AAATGATAATGGGGGAAAAGGTTTAAAACTGAAAGGGTATTTCAGTTAAAAATGACATTCTTTTACCAATGCTTGCCTACATTCTCTCTCTCTCTCTCTCTCTCTCTCTCTCTCTCTCTCTCTCTCTCTCTCTCTCTGTTCCTCTGTTTCTCTCCTTCTGCCACACAGCCATCCCACGCACCAGGTGCTGTCGTTTCCACCTCTCTGGCCTGAGCTGGGACTGTGCGCTCCTCTTTCTGTCCCTGACAGTGTCTTGCTGTCAACAAAGCTACATTATGAAAGCTGTAGCTGCCTCTGATCTAACGAGCTCTCTGCAGATTGGCTGGGTCTGAGCTGGTGAAAGGGGGATCTGTGCTGTGTATGAAACTTACACAGCCGTGTAAGGCCTTCCCTAAGATCCCCCCATTAGCAGCTCTGTCTCGTATTGGATAATGGTGCGGTAGAGCAGCTGGGATGCGAGCTTTAAAGCCACGCACTGCTTGCTAGCTGATAGCCAGATGCTTGCATTCCTCAACGCTTCAGTTTGCATCAACACTAAGCCACTGGCTTACAGTAATGGTTCCCAGCACTGTGGATGGAGAGTCTTAAACGAACATGCTCTCTGTCTGAGTTACGTTTAAGGGTACTATATACATTTGCAGTTGATAGTATAGAAGATAACCCTGCCAGCAGCCTGTGTGCTTATAAAGCCTTTTATCATCACTGTCACAAACTTGGCTCAGGACCTGAGGGCCATAGTGAAGGACACCACATGCAAGAAGATGAGAAAAGTGCTTTGGTACTTTAAACAAGGATCGGGGAAAGAAAACAAGCATCTGGTCCGGAATGTGGAGAACATGGTCCCTCCCGCTTATTTATTCTGCTTGTCCTTTGTATGAGCCACGAGACATCAGGACTGTGCTTCCCATGACCCCCTACTCCTCAGCTCCGGTCAGTTAGAGCACAAATACGTAGCTCACGCACTTCTGTCACGAGAGAGCTTCAAGCTGACATCATGTCTGCGCTCTGTACTTCTTTTGAAAAAATGGTGATGTCTATGCCATGCCATATGTTTTCATTCATTGTTGATATGGGCTGTGTGCTAATGTGTGTGTGTGTGTGTGTGTGTGTGTGTGTGTGTGTGTGGGTGTGTGTGTGTGTGTGTGTGTGTGTGTAGGTGTGTGTGTGTGTGTGTGCGTGTGTGTGTGTGTAGGTGCGTGTGTGTGTGTGTGTGCGTGTGTGTGTGTGTAGGTGCGCGTGTGTGTGTGTGTGTGTGTGTGTGTGTGTAGGTGCGTGTGTGTGTGTGTGTGTCTGTGTGTAGGTGCGTGTGTGTGTGTGTGTTCATGAATGAGGATAAGCATGCCAAAGAGCTTTGCTGTTGGATCCCTTGAGGGACAAGGTCACATCTTGCCCTGCTCACAGTCTCTAAATGATTTTAAATGTTTCAATTCTACCTCTCTCCCTCTCACACACACACACACACACACACACACACACACTCAGCACACAGAGGGAGGTGCTGCAGTAAGGCTGCAATCCCCCTCATCTACTCTTATCCATTTCTCATCAGCAGCGGTGGCCTAGTGGTTAGGGAGTTGGCCCTGGGTCAGAAGATTGTGGGTTTGAATCCCTCACCATCAGGTTGCCCTGAGATACCCGTGAGCAAGGTACCGTCCCTGTCACTGCTCCCCAGGTGCTTTCAATAGCTGCCCACTGCTGCACTTGTGTGTATGGGTACGCAGAGGTTGAATTTTGTTGTGTTGTGCTTTGCTACATTTCACAATGACAAGAATAGTCACTTTCACTTTCATTAGTGTATGTTCAGAAAAGACACACTTGAGAGAGTTGAGAGAGTTGAGACTTGAAATTTCTTGGGAGGATCCAGCAGTCTGTTGTCAGTGTCTTTTTAAGGTTTTTGAGAGATGTTTTGCTTACTGTACAAAATTGACTACATTTGTATTAATTATCTGTTCTGCAAATGAAACAATAAGAGTAAAAAAAAGAGTAGTAATAACTTACATAAGACGGTACTAAATGTAATACAACTTCCTTTAATCTGTGCATCCATATAATATTCCTATGCTTTTCACGTCTCTAACAGATGTTTCCTTTCTCTTGGGCAACTGTCTAAGGGTAGTTTCTCATCTGCTGGTTACAGGACTGTGGAACCAAACCCACCCTCTTCACTCAACTAGTGGCCTAGAATAAGCAATGCAGTACATAATATTACCAATTTCTTTAAATCTTTCTTTTTTACACTGTTGCTGTATATTTGTCCTGAAACTACATAATAACACAGCTTATCGTGTTTATTTATGAGTGACCCATCCCTCCGATGTCTGTTTGACTGCATTCTTAGAGCAATTTCTTGTTAAGTTCCGAGTCTTAAAACCAAAACTGACCTGCTTTGTAATTTTCATTCATTATTATCGTGTTTTAACACTTTAAATCAGTATGTTTGCTGATGATATTGTGATCTGCAGTGAGAGTAGGGAGCAGCTTGAGGAGAACCTGGAGAGATGGAGATCTGCTCTAGAGTCGAGAGGAATGAAAGTGAGTACGGCAAAGAGAGAATACATGAGTGTGAATGAAAGGGTGGAAAGTGGAGTGGTTAGGATGCAGGGAGTAGAGGTAAAAAGGTGGAGGAGTTTAAATACTTAGAATCAACAGTTCAGAGTAATGGCGAGTGTGGAAGAGAGGTGAAGAAGAGAGTGCAGTCAGGTTGGAATGGGTCGAGAAGAGTGGCTGGAGTGATTTGTGACAGCTAGAGTGAAAGGGAAGGTTTACAGGACAGTAGTGAGACCAGCTATGTTGTATGGGTTGGAGACGGTGGCACTGATAAAAAGACAGGAGGTGGAGCTGGAGGTCCATCCATCCATTTTCTTCCGCTTATCCGAGGTCGGGTCGCGGGGGCAGCAGCTCCAGCAGGGATGCCCAGACTTCCCTCTCTCCGGCCACTTCTTCCAGCTCCTCCGGGCGGATCCCAAGGCGTTCCCAGGCCAGCCGAGAGACATAGTCTCTCCAGCGTGTCCTGGGTCTTCCCTGGGGTCTCTTTTCGGTGGGACGTGCCCGGAACACCTCACCAGGGAGGCGTCCAGGGGGCATCCTAATCAGATGCCCAAGCCACCTCATCTGACTCCTCTCGATGCGGAGGAGCAGCAGCTCTACTTTGAGCCCCTCCCGGATGGCTGAGCTTCTCACCCTATCTCTAAGGGAGAGTCCAGACACCCTGCGGAGGAAACTCATTTTGGCCGCTTGTATTCGCGATCTCGTTCTTTCGGTCACTACCCACAGCTCGTGACCATAGGTGAGGGTGGGAACGTAGATCGACTGGTAAATTGAGAGCTTTGCCTTCTGGCTCAGCTCCTTCTTCACCATGACGAACCGATGCAGAGCCCGCATCACTGCAGAAGCTGCCCCGATCCGCCTGTCGATCTCCCGCTCCATTTTACCCTCACTCGTGAACAAGATTCTGAGATACTTAAACTCCTCCACTTGGGGCAAGGTCTCACTCCCAATCCTGAGAGGGCATTCCACCCTTTTCCGACTGAGGACCATGGCCTCAGATTTAGAGGTGCTGATTCTTATCCCAGCTGCTTCACACTCGGCTGCGAACCGAGTGCTGAAGGTCATGGCATGATGAGGCCAACAGGACAACGTCATCTGCAAAAAGCAGAGACCCAATCCTGAACCCACCAAACCGGACCCCTCAACGCCCTGGCTGCGCCTAGAAATCCTGTCCATAAAAGTTATGAACAGGATCGGTGACAAAGGGCAGCCCTGGCGGAGTCCAACCCTCACCGGGAACAGGTCCGACTTACTGCCGGCAATGTGGACCAAGCTCTGACACCGGTTGTACAGGGACCGGACAGCCCTTAACAGGGAATCCGATACCCCATACTCCCGGAGTACCCCCCACAGGAGCCCCCGAGGGACACGGTCAAATGCCTTCTCCAAGTCCACAAAGCACATGTAAACTGGTTGGGCAAACTCCCATGCACCCTCCAGGACCCTGCTAAGGGTGTAGAGCTGGTCCACTGTTCCGCGACCTGGACGAAAACCACATTGCTCCTCCTGGATCTGAGGTTCGACTATCCGACGGACCCTCCTTTCCAGGACCCCTGAATAGACTTTCCCCACAACCCCTGAATAGACTTTCCTTCACACCCTCCAGTCCCCTTTCTTAAAGAGGGGGACCACCACCCCGGTTTGCCAATCCAGAGGCACCGTCCCCGATGTCCATGCGATGTTGCAGAGGCGTGTCAGCCATGACAGTCCTACAACATCCAGAGCCTTGAGGAACTCTGGGCGGATCTCATCCACTCCCGGAGCCCTGCCACCAAGGAGCTTTTTGACCACCTTGGCAACCTCGACCCCAGAGATGGAAGAGTCCACCTCTATGTCCCCAGGCTCTGCTTCCTCCTCGGAAGGCATGTTGGTGGAATTAAGGAGGTCTTCGAAGTACTCCCCCCACCGACCTACAACGTCCCGAGTCGAGGTCAGCAGCGTACCATCCCCACTATACACTGTGTTGACCAAAACACAGTGTTGTCGTCAAAACAGTGATGACCTGTCAAGGCAATCTAAAGGTGTGCAGTGGAATCTGTTAGCATGGCAGCTAGTTTTTATCTTTTAGATTGCTTTTAGACAAATTTTACTTTGATTTTAACCATTATGCCATTGTTGTAACAGTATTATTACTGAGCAGGTAATTCTACTAGACTTTGGCAACCTTATAACTTATCTGACTTATGCTAATGCAACGGCTTTTTCCTGGCTAAACTAATGGTGTTGTCATAAAGGGCAGAAGGCATTCCATAAATAACTGTATTGATGGATCAAATAAACGTACAAAGATGTTGATGAGAACTGCAAGGACCTAATCAGCATCTCTCATTTGTAATTGATCTCTGAACCCTATAAGACCATATGCATCACTGATCAAGTAGGATGGTAATGCAAGCAAACATTTATCAGCCATAACATTACAACCACCAGCCTGATGTGTAGGAATGCTGGTGATGTACCTGACAACACATGACCTATACATGAGCTGACGTGAGATTAGCAAGTCTGGTAAGTGTGGAGGTGTGGCCTCCATGAACAGGACTAGCCCCTTGCCATAGTACTGTTAATAATGTTGCCTTGAAGGAGGGTTATAGTAGTGTTACATGTCAAATGTTAAGTGAAGCACATACACCTGGACATCCACAACATCTTCCTCCATTACTCCATGATCAAGTTCAGCTGCTCATGTGCTTAATGGAGGCACTTTCGGCATTGAGCAAAGGTCAGCAGAGGTCAGCAGCCATACATAGCTATGATGCACTGTGAGTTCTGTCAACTTTCTAACTGGCCATTTGGAGATGCTCTGACCCAGTCATCTAGACAACAAAATTAGGCTCCAATTAAATTTGCTCAGAATCTTATGCTTTCTCATTTTCTTGCTTTCAGCACAGCAATTTCTAGAACTGACTGTTAACTTAGTGCCTCTCTTTGAGGCACTCATGAAGTGAAGTGAAAGTGACTATTTGTCACTGTGAAACACAGCACAGCACAGCACACAGTGAACCACAACAGAATGCTCTCCTCTGCATTAAACCCCCATGCACACGCAGCAGGGGCAGCTGCGTGCAGTGCCCGGGGAGCAGGGATGGGGAAGGCATCTTGCTCAATGGGATGCGAACCCACAACCTTCCAATCCTGGGACCTAGTCAAAAACCACTAGGCCACCACTGAGGATAGCCTAATATTGTGGTTGATGGGTGTAGGCAAGTTTGAGTGTATGTTATTTACTTTTGGTGTGTAAGTAATTCTGAGAGTAATATTTTAACAGCATGAGAAATGTTTCATTTGTATTTAAACCTATTAAACGACTTTCAACATCACTGATTACAGAAATGATCAAAAGCTTAGAAATTACTTATAAAAACATAGGAATTACATCAAAGTGAAAAAAAGCCCAATATTAATGGTTCTTGTACAAACAGCAATCATTGTACTAAGCAATCATGGTACTGAAGTTTAAACTTTCTGAACATTTGTGTAAATGTGAATTCGAATTGGTAGACTGGTGTCCTTATCAGCTTTCTCGTCGTTCAACTGAGCATTAAGTATAAAATGACCACACTTTGGCATCAGGTTTATAATCACAACAGAACTGACAGAATGATAAGACCTTAAACCTCAAAGAGTATTTTGTGACCGCATTCATTTTTTCCATGGAAAACAATCAATGGCTCATTAGCCTGCTGAAAGCTTACCTTCTGTTGGCTTAGTGCCTGCAGGAAGCACATCCTCATTTATGTAAATAATGTTGTATGTATAGGAGGGAAATTGGCTGTTGCTAATGATATGCTTAATCATTAGTTGTTTTGTTCATTGCTTATTTTTGTTCATTTTCACAGCAGACAGTAAATCCAGCTGCTGTCTCAACCACACTCACAAGTGTGCTTTGTTAAGGTCCACCGACTTAATAAAGAGCTAGATATAGTTTAAGCAGGTTATAGTTTCAGTTTTGTTCACTCATTGCCCTCATATCTCCAGCGCTATACCAAAGCAGCTCTAAAGTTTAGTAAAACATATCTGGGCTGATCAATCTGTGAAAAAATGTGATTCTTCATTAATATTAATTTAATGAAGGTAAAATGTTTCACCAAACAAAAGTCTAAATATGCACACATGCCCAAATAATTTCTTGCCTAAGCTTTAATGCTTAGTTCATGAAGTTTTTAAAACCCTATATGCAAAAAGCCATGTCACTGTATCTGCTTTTTATCAGAGAACACTGTTCACACTGTCTTTTCTGAATGACCTGTTTTCTTCATAATAAACTTCAAAAGATCATAAAAAAGCAACTTCAGGCAATATTATCATTCTTCACACAACCATAAATACTTTTTCATCTACTTTTGACATCTTGACAGTGAGATGAATGAGATGGCCCATGAATGCAATCCATATTAAACCCTTTTAGCTGACAATGTCCACAACTCTGCTGACCTTCGCTTTCATCTTGTCTATTTTGCAGCTCAGCGTGTCAAAAAAGAGCATGGGTAACTGTCACAAGTGATAAACAAGCAAAACTGGTAATGAGAAGCAACTCTTTTAAGCCAGGCTGATCTCTCCCTTGGGTCTGAAAAGAAATGGAATCCTTTCACACTTGCGTCCATGCAATCCAGCATAATAATTTCTTTAGCAAATATGTCAAGTAATCAACTTTAATTCTCAGCAGGCTGAGCTCCAGCAAATGCTAGAACCAATACATTTAAAATTCTGTTTATGCTTTGCGAGGCGTGGAGTTCCTACAAAACACCTCCTGGAACTATTTAGCTTTAATAATTACACCATTATTTAAGCTGGAAATTACAGTGCAAAATGCAACAGCGGATGTGCATTTTAATGCTTCAGGTGGCTGAGATTTAAAAACCATCACTTAATAAGCATATGGGTTGTATGTGTGTGCCCATGTGTGTGTTGTGAGAAAAAGAGATAAAGACATTTATTTTCGAAGACTTTGATCTAAACCTGTTACCTTAGTTTCAAAAATGTAAATTCTGTGGGAATCTCAAGTTTTGCTGCCTAGCTATAAGCATATCTGGGCTGCATTTGATCAATCAGTCAAAGAGCAGTGCTGTAGATAAACGAGTCAATTATCAGCGCATTGCTTGAGCCATCTTAACTGGATTTCAGGCCGGTATGTAAAACATGTTTGAACACATGCACACTCACAGCACTTTTTGGGTCAATCCTCGGCCTCTCCATTGCGATGGTAATGCAGTTGAGGAAGATAATGACAAGCACAATGTGGTCAAACATCTTATGGGTGATGATCTTATTGCAGCTCACACGAAATCTGCAAAACATTATTCAGTTGGTTACCTACAGTACTTTACAAACGTCAGAGGCCATTTTCCGTCAAAATTCAAGCACTTACATAAAGTCTATTAACAAATCTGACAGCATCATTTGTCCAATCTTTACTTTTGTAAACTTTACTTTACTTACCTTCCTCCTATAAGCACTAACAGCTGAACAATGCCAACAATGGCTGTTTCCAAAGCTGAGACACTAACACACACACACACATACACACAAGAAACTACCAACACACCTCAGCTGCCTCACTCATTTCTTCCTCAGAGGTATTCCAAATGAATAAAGGAGAGATTTCTGAAGTGAGGAGATTAGAAAGAATATAATCCACTGAAAAGGAAGTCAGACGAAAATAACTGACACAAAGAGTTTCTGAAAATGGAGTCCAAAAAATGATTACAAGACCAATGGGACTCCAACAATAGTGCAAAACCTGGGAAAACCCCAAAACAACAAAACAATCCCCATCAGAAAACAGAGAATAGTTTAGCTCTCAGAGAGATCTGAAAGGAAGTTTAGCTGTAAAGAAGTTGTGACTGAGGAAAGGAAACAAGAGAAAAAGAACACAATCTGTACCACGGTAACCAAACCAGGTATCTCAGATTTAGAGAAGGATGTATAGATTGTAAGATAAAGATTGAGAGATTTGGATAATTAAACAATAAATTGCATCAGACTTCTTGGAAGAGTTTACAAGAAGCATGGATGAATATCTGTGCAGATTTCCATGCAAAACTGAACCGAGATTTTCTTTGTAAAACTACTAGAAATAATGAAAGCTGTATATGCAGCAGTGTGCAAAAGTCTTGAGCCACCACTCATTTTCTTCGTATTTGCTTCCAAAAAAACAGACTTTCTTTTAGTTTTTACTTTATTGTTAGGGTTTAAATACTAGGCTTACTTTCAGTCCATTCGCAACCATTCAAGCAAAACAAAGTCATCGAACTTAAGGCAGTGAAGAAATGAGTGTAGATGACTGGTGATGCTGATTGCAGACTCTCACAGTAAAACATTAGTTCCCATTTCAATCATTTAATTTACTCAATATACTAATGACAGCAGTGATTCACCAGCATAACATAGAATAATTGCATACCAGCAAGGTGATTCCACAGCAAAATATGAAGAAATGAGGGGATGCCAAAGATTTCTGCAAAAGACTATCTTGCTTTATAGAAAATAAGAAAAAAGTGCGCTACTACTTAATTACTACTTTAAGTGACAATTAAATAAATAAAACGTCTGGTAAAGTACTTGTGCATTGTACTCCAGAACAGGAAAGCAGTGATACACATAGCAATATACAGTGCCCTCCATCATGTTTGGGACAAAGACACATTTTTCCTTAATTTACCTCCTCAGTGTAGAATTTAACATCAAACTATTTAGACGTGGTGCCCTTGAGCAAGGTGCCGTCCCCGTCCCGCTCCTCCCTGCGATGGGCTGGCGACCTGTCCAGGGTGCGTCCCCCGTCCTCGCCCTGTGTGCGCTGGGTTGGACACCAGCACTCCCCCGCGACCCCGTTTGGGACAAGCGGCAGATAATAATGAACTATTTAGACGTGATTAAGGGCACATTCCAGACTTTAATTTAAAGATATGTGTGTATAGTAATGGTAGGTGTATTTAAGCAGTCATGTTTAGTACTTTATTGAATATCCCTTGCGTGCAATGACTGCTTGAGGTGCTGAGTATCTTCTCTGGTGATGCTCTGCCAAACCTCTACTGAAGCCACCATCAACTCCTGCTTGTTCCAGGGCTTGTTCTTTTTAGTTTCTTTTTCTGTATATGTAAACCTCACTCAGTTGTGGGAGTATTTCTGTTCATAAAGACTTCAGCAGATAGAGGTCTCTAACAAAGACACACTTGCCTCCTTAAGACTGTTTCTGATCTGTTGGATAGGCTTTTAGGGATTTTTCTTCACTACAGTGAGAATTCTATTGTCATCAGCAGATATTCCAAACAGTTGTTTTTGCTAGTCCTAAAGTTTGACTGATGTCTCTAATGGTTTTGCTCTTGTTTTTCGGCATCACAATAGCTTCCTTTACTTTAATTGGCACAACTTTTCTCCTCTTGTTTAACAATGGCAACTACCGATTCTAAATGGTAGAAGGTATCTTATCCCTGCACTAATGAAGCAATTGAACATGCCTGAGTAATCAATAACACCTCTGAAGTCAACTGTCCCAAACATTACAGTGCCCAGAAATGATGGGAAGTTATGGATACAAAGTGTCGTTATTTCTACATGGTACAGCTTAATAACTTTTAAATTAAAGCCTGGAATGTGCATTTTAATCATGTCTTAATTGTCTCATTTAAAATTATGCAATGAGCACAGGTTTCCATAAATGAAAAATGTATCTTTGTCCCAAAAATTAGGAGGTCACTGCATATGTTCATCAGGTACAATACATTTCTATATAGGTACACATTAAAGATACATGAAGACATGTGTGTTTAGCCACAAGAGCTCTGGTGGTGCTGACTTGATTCCAGTGATGAATAAATAAAGTTAAGGGTGCTCTAATGTCTTCCAGACATGTCCTGATATTAAGGAATTCATGCACAGGAGGACACAGCAAGTCCAATGCGTTGTCATGCCAACCTCCTTCTCTCAGCTTCCCTCTTTCAGGCTGCAAAAACAGCTATGCTGGGCCAAAAACAGACGAAAGTAGATCACGGCAATCCCTAATTCCTGACAGTAAACACACACTACATTACAAGACAGTGCTTAGATAGCTAGAAAACTTTTCTGCAGTGTAACTACAGCAGAATGTCAATGCCTCTGTCTAACCAATAAGATGACAAACATCAAACCTAGTCTTTTGTGAAAATAGTAGATCATTTTATGACACCTTAAAGACATGTAAACGGTACTGATGTGCTCAGACTAAGCTCCTAAATGCAGCATAGTGAGAAGCTGCATCATTTTTGGGTGCACTGAAGGAGGAGGAGAATGAGCTGTGGCTGTCTAGTGTTTAATTAGTAAAGCACCGGCAAAGTGTGCCGTGCAACGCTGCCTTTTTTTTTTTTTTTTTTTTATCGTCTTCCTCCACATTAATAGTCAGATTCCCCATGAAGCCTAATGTGAATGGAATGAGTGAAAAGCTGAAAGCTCGGTGAGTCTCGTGTGGACCAAAAATGACAGATTGCATGCTCACTGTGATGCACATGGGAATGGGCACAAAGCCTACTAAACCAACCACTTCAGACAGCTAAGTTCCAAAAGACCTAGAGTTAACATTCAGGCGTTTCTGAAAACCTTTTTTGTGTTGTGGTACATCAAGGCTGGAGGGGAACTCAGCAAGATGGTGAGGTAGGCACCTCTGCCCTGAAAATTCCACTGAATGCTCCACTATGGTTCAAGAACAAATAACTTTACCTGGACTCTGGAGGAAACAGGTACAAAGACCAGGTGCTTCTCTGCCGGCACCATTCAGGTTGCTTCCGCTCGAACCAACGGTATAGACGTGCTCGCCGACTCTGTAGATAAGCAAGATAATAACATGTAGGGCTAACAACATATTACTTCATTTGATTTCATAATTAAAATTAGCTGCAATCATGAAATCAGAATTGCTGAGAGGCATTCTATGATGCGTTTTCTCCTCTGTTCATTATTTTATAGCCAAAGAATTAACAACCACTTGACCTTATTAACCTGTAACCCAGAGAACTGCTTCTTCAAACTCACAGTCTCGTTTACTCTCTAATGTCATCACTGGGAATAGTTATCAAGCCAACTTTGAAGTGCTGTTATGAGCGAATGTCGAGACCTTTCTTTAACAACTTGCAGGAGACGTATACTAAAATAACCTTGGCTACTAGCATTAGTTTCAAATGATAATTGGTCACATTTTGTGTCACATTACTCCTAGAGGGAGCTACTGATATTATCATACTGACCTCACTCTTGTTTTATAGGTCAATGAGAAAACATGAAATTGTCTATGGTATGTTTTTAATTTGGAGGGAAAAGAAGAATTCAATCTTTCTAAATCACTTTGTGCTATTATGCCATTTAGAGAATTAAATTTTTTAATAATGAAACAGCTCTAACATTATTCCACAACAGTTTCTAGGTTAGGCTGTTGAGCTTCAGTGATTATGTTGCAAGACAAGAAAAATATTTTCACTATGATTTTACTCTATTCGCTTTTCAGTGGTCAATTTGCTGTTGCTAATTGGAAAATGATTTCTGTGGACTGTTCAATGCAAATTGAGCATGAGAATCATAAGCCATTTTCATAAGTGAGCTGCCTTATCAATATCATTAAAAAATATTATTTTTATTATCATTGTTGTTATTGATTCATCTCTCAGATTAAAGAAGACATAAAACAGAGAAGTTACACTTGAAGAGGAACACTCTTGTTCCAACCCACTTTCCATTGGGTTGGAACAAGAGGTATATTAAATGTCTAGTAATATTTTAATAATTGAGCACTGAAGATATTGTGTGGCTATGGGGATTCTCACCAGGTTTCCCTCCTCATCACCATTGTCGTCTTCGCTGTGGTGATCATCCAGTGACAGCTGTGTGACGGCACCTGTGGGTGAACTCTTGCCATTGCTGAGCAGGTTAGGTGGACGTGTGCTGTGGATGCTGGCAGAGCGGTGCAAGTAAGGCACCTGCAGAGTGTCCGGTGGTAGGTCAAAGGAGCTACGAGTCTCTAAAGACTCCATGCGCCTGTGCCGATGCCTTTGGCCAAAAGAGTCCGTTCTGGAGAGGGAGGCGTCATCCCCCTCTGAGGCGCCTCCACCCCCTCTACCCCCATCTTCATCGGAGCTGGACTGGCCATCTCCAGAGAGCAGAGAGCGGCGCTCGCCGGACTGGTGCTTCTGCCTCTTTAGGCTGGGGGCCCGGCCCAGACTATTCCAACTGGAGCGCCGGCTGTTCCAGCTACTACCTGAGCTCCAAGGCGCGTGGGGGGAGCTGCGCACACTCGACTGCAGGACAGGGTGATGCAGGTGAGTGGAGGTTACTAAAGCATTATGATTACAGAATGGGTATACGATAATCAAGCAGAGGTTTAGGATAAAAGGACAGGATTTACATTGTACCTTTGTTTTCAAAAAGTACATGTTACGAAAATGTTTAATACAATAACATATTCCTTAGCAGTTTGTCATTATTTTGCATATATATATATATATATATATATATATATATATATATATATATATATATATATATATATAAAGATCACTATGGTAACTACCTGTAAGGTTTGTGATAGTACTACCTCAGGACTATTGCTAAACGTCTTACGTTTAACATTTAAGCACTATAATGAACATTAAGCTAAGTGGTTTTTTTTTCAATTACATAGAAAGACAAAACATAAGAAATGCAAAAAGTTTTTGGACACAACAATCACACCCTATGCCTGTCAAATTCAACTTTTTTTTTTTCTTTAAAGAGCCTTTGCTACTGACCGGAGACTTTTCATGGCAGCTGGGATCCATGGACACATTGCTGCCCCTGCGAGACTCATGGCCCAGAGTGGGGTCTCCTCCTCCTGAGATTTTGGGGACAGGCATCGGAGTGGCAGCCGTGTGTGTGATGAGAGGCGGCGTGAGGCTGGCCTTTAGATCAACATGGCCATTGATGGGTACAACTACAATCAGAAAGACAGGAGGAGGTAGTTCAGACCCAGTCAACATCAACTCTCCTCAGAATACATGACAGATGACTGCAAAATACATGAGTTACATTTCCTTACATAAATGTTTTAGTGTGCCCTTAGTCCTTAGCTTAGAATAGCAGGTTAAACAGAAATGAAACAGGAAGAAAATATCCTGCTTCAGCTTAAATACTCACTGACTACCAGACAGTTACAGTGTGGCCTTTAATAAAGGATTGCCTCTCAGAAATAAATGAGCCAACAAAGTTGCTTTTGAAGAAATGCCATAGAAGACCCACTCTTGAATCATTTAATGTGTGGATCTTTAAGGAACCATCAAGCTGACATATGCGAGTGTGAAGAATGTTTTTCACATAAATATGAAAAATATTCAGTTTTATTATATTATCATCTATTGGAAACATTCCATTGAAATAAAGCGTTATTCATGAACCACAACCCACAAATCATTCAGTAACCTTTTAATTTAAGAGTTTAAAGTTTATTTCCATAATGGAAAGAACCATAGATTCTTACAGTGGGTTCTATAAAGTACTAATAATATTGGATTTGCATAATGGAATAACAGAATATCATTTTATAGAATTTATAAGCTACAGGTGCCTGGTAGTTCATTTTTTATATAATTGTTTACACATAACAGAAAGCAAATTAAGCCACTAAGTCTCACCAGAAGAAGCTGAAACATCTTTTTTGCTTCCATGAATGTCATCAATGCTTCGGGCATAGAAGTCTGCTTCAGAATCTGACTTTGAGGCATCCCCCTTAATAGCACAGAGAAAGAGAACAAGTGTGAACAGAGGACAGGACACAGGAGGCATATGGAGTTAGGGCATTACGGGCAGTATAGGATCAAGATTAGGTAGATCAGTGTGGGTTTGGCCTTCCCACCCCAGCAACCCTCAAGGGTAAAGGCCTGAGGGACACTGGTGCCCATGGGAGAGCCATCTTGGTCTGAATAGTCTAAAACAATATAGTGCCTGCATGCATGGACAGTAACAGCCTGCAGAACCACTCTGAAACCTCTACCATCATTCTATCAGATATTTGCTTACCCAAGGACTAAATAGTTGTCAGATGTATCATTCACATGTATTTCTGAAAGAGTGATCTCATGATCAGACCATCTGTTTTATTCGCGTAAGGCGAACCCACATGGTGTTAAATATGTGTTTTTTTATATTATTTTCTTCCCAGCCCACTGGAGGAGCAGCTTCAGTACAGAAGGCACGTCCAATAATCAGGCTGTAGAAATAAACACAGCTATTTTTACTGGGGGCTTGTCTTTTTATTTTGCCTATATCCTGCTCCCCCTCCAGTCCCTAGAAAACCTAGTGTTTCAGTGTGGTCTAGCTCAAAAGATTTCAACCCTGGGTGGTTTGTCAGAACAGCAATATATCCCTCACTCATTTTCCCCTTTTCCAACTTTCTTTCTTGGTCTAAAGTTGAAACCAGTCCAAGGCAGGGAAGCTGAAATCAGGGGGAATCCAATCTTTTCTGTATTTCATGAGCTCATGTGACTTTCTGAGATATACATGTCCATCTGGATGCTGCTTAAGTTCAAACATGAAAATCAGCAGAACATTACACTGGGAAAGTGGCTTCCCAATGAACTTGCCAATTAACTGTGGAGCACTTGCAACTGATGCCAAACTGATTATGCTGAATCCTTTTGGTATGAGATTTCCATACATCCATTCTACAAAGACTGAGCTAAGAAAGGGGAGAAAGTGGGAACCATTCGGACAAACCTTTCTAACAACAAAAGACAATATGTCCCATTGGTTTCACTTTAGAACAATCCACCCCAAACTCCAAGTTCATAGCAATACTTTCTCTGCAAAAGATCAAAACAATTCTGAATGGGTGGCGGAGAAGCTTGAGTCTGAAACCATTGGGATCATTGAACGGATGTGCTCAACAAATCACAGTAAAACAATAATCATTTCACACTATGGCTAAAACAAGGGACAGTGAACAGAATTCATCAATTACGGGAAAACACAACAGCAAAAGCTAATAAGACAAACAAAAACAAAAAAAAATTGCAAAAGTTGTTAAGCCTCTGGAGCTGAGCTCTATAATTCAAGACAAGGAAGGGATTTTTGCTCCACCCTGAGAAAAATAAAAATGTAGTACAGCTGTGATAGGTTGAACTCAGCAGAGTGACACAGCAAACATGAGGCTGCAATGTCCTGTTGACCTCTGGGTGCTGTTAGCCTTTAATGTTACCATCTCATTGCATCCTCTTTACAGGTACTCACGGTGTGGCCACTGCTGGGCCCTGGAGGCGGCTCAGGTTGCTGGTGAGGAGCAGGCATGGGGGAAGCCCTGTCTGGCGGTTGCTTGCCTATCTGACTCCTCACTCCCACATGGCCTTTCTGAGCAGGGAGACCAGTTGGAATGGTAAGACAATAGCCTCAGATATCACTGGTTTCTGAAGGACTCACTGACATTTTCACTCTCTAATACGGAGTCAAGTCAGTGGCAAGACTTTAAAGAAACTAAAAATGCAGCACCCATGAATTCAGGTCAAACATTTTTTATCTTATTATGTAAACTGCTAAGCTGCAGAATTATTTCTATATTATATAAACAGTTTTTGTATTTCTTAATTTTATGGTATTATAGTTTTTCTTTGGTTGATGTTCAGTTTGTTATCTTATTTAGACTTTGGTCTAGGTGAATAAAACATTTTTATTTTTATCATGATGATGTGTAAAAACTGACCGCTTCAGTCTGGCATGCTAACTGTTTTATATTCACATACACAGAGGTTTGTGTTAATTTCATTTAGATCAAGAAAATGAACTGTTGCTCCTATCTTGGTAGATTTTGACTAATCCAAATGACCTTAGGAATGACTGATATCTGTTGGGCTTCAGAATTCACACTGAGTGAAAAAAAAATCTTGAAACCACTGCATTCACTGATACGACCTGTTGGGACCTCAGTTTCATTATGATCAAAAGCTGAATGAATAATTATTTGCTCATAAAAACAGGTCTTAATTTTGGAGATTCTCTGGGGAAAGACTTGATCAGACATGTTTCATTTATAAGGCAAGCCCTCACAAGAGTCATGTTAATAGCTTTGTGTGAGAGAGAGGGGAGATCTGGTTTGTATCTTTAGCTGGTCAACAAAAGTTACAAGCTGTCCAGAGACAGATTCACCAGAGTCAGTAGGCGCCAGTCGCTCTAATGACCTCCCACTGCATGTGTCACCTAGCACAGCTGCATGGATGGAAAGAATAAAGTGGTTGATGAGAAAAAAATAAAAATAAAATAAAAAACAGTCTCCTCAACAGGGTCAAGAGCTGATTGCATCCGCTATGCCCAGGTTCCAGTCGAAGCATCTGAATATTTTAGAAGGATATGTAGTTTTAGGATAGTCTTACCAATCACAGAATGCAATGAAAATCTAAGATAATCAAGACAATGAACAGTAACGAGGGCAAAACCCCCCTGGATGTAGGAACAGTGCTTTGAAGCATCTTGAGTGATTTTTAAGTCTGTTAAAGTAACTTCCCATCTCTTGTATTTGCTTCTCTTTGGTAGCCTGGCTTGCTTTGTGTGCTTTCACTGTGGCTTTTCATAAGCCCAAACACATCCTCTCAGCCAGATAAAATAAAGAGGCTCTGCTAGGTTTGTGCTTTGCCTGCAGCCAATGAGCAAGTGAACCTGAAGAGGGACTTTGAGTTGAATCTGCTTCTACAGTTAACAAAAAATAAATTAAAAAATCAACCACAAGTGACACTGTCCACAAACGCTGGGGTCCTCCTGGTTAGTCTCACTGGATTACATCATGCAAAGTGCTACATACCCCTGAGTCTATTGGCAGCTGAATACAGCTCAGCTGGCCATGCAAGTCTTCCCTCTTGGTCAATTCCTAAAGTGGAAATGTGTTAGGTTTTTACCACAGAGGGGAAAAGTTGCTGAAAAAATGACAACAGCACAGTGATGATGAGGGAGGTTTGGAGAATGAAATGGAGAAATGGAGAAATCTTCATATCTTATGTAAGGCTTTAATATAAAACTAATATTTAGAACTCACATTTTTCGCCAGTAGTTACCAGCATGAATTTAATACGGATTATTACGTGGAAGGTGAGGTATTTTATGATGATTTGAATTTCACGAAAAGTTATTGCCTTGTTCTTAGTAATTCATTATGTAGTGCTATTGTGTTTATCTCTGTAATAACTATTAAATGAATTACAAATTTTACTTATTGTCATAAAAGGGCAGCGGCCGCCTAGTGGTTAGGGAGTTGCTCCCACACCGGATTGTGGGTTTGATTCCCTCACCAGTAGGCAAGGTACTGTCCCTGTCATTGCTCCCCGGGTGCTTTTAATAGCTGCCCACTGCTGCACGGTGTTTGTGTGCATGGGTTAAATGCAGAGGTCCAATTTCGTTGTGGTTCACGTGTGTTGTGCCGTGACCTCGCAATGACAAGGGTTGTCACTTTCACTTTTTCACTTTCAAAAGCATAGTTAAAAACATATGAACGTTCATTTATTTTTATAATTTGATTATATTTTTTATTTTACATTGATATGGGGCAGTGGTGGCCTAGTGGTTAGGGAGTTGCCCCTGCATTGGAAGATTGTGGCTTCAATTCCCCACCAGTAGGTTGCCCTGAGGTACCTTTGAGCAAGGTACTGTCCCCGTCACTGCTACCCGGGCACTTTCAATAGCAGCCCACTGCTGCACGGTGTTTGAGTGCATGGGTTAAATGCAGAGGTCCAATTTCGTTGTGGTTCACTGTGTGCTGTGCTGTGACCTCGCAATGACAAGGGTTGTCACTTTCACTTTTCACTTTCTTATAATGTATTTAAAGTGAGTCAGGGTTTCAACAGTCCACAGATTTACTTTCAACACAACTTAGAGCATTAAAACATTCCTGAATTTGAATGTATATGCAATCAGTTGTTTTTGTAAATCACTTTGTAGCAATGTTAAAAATGGAAATGGTCAAAAACAGAAATACGAACACTTGTTCCGAGTGAGATATTTTGAACAAAGGCTGCCTCTCATGCGAGGTTAAGGAAACTGAATATTTCACAAGGTAAATGTATTAGATAATGTTTATGAAGTTGATAAGAGGAGGTCAAAATGTAATGTTGGTTTATTCTTAACTGTTATACATGCTGAGCTACAAAAATGTTGGAAAGAACAAAAAAAGTTCTCTTACGATTACTGTAGGACTAGCTGACACATTTAATTCACTTTGATCTAACAAAATGCTAAGATTCAATCACCGAATGAGTCCGGAAATTGATATTACATGCTAGAGTATCTGAGATCACCTATTTGATTTGTTTGTGTGGAGGTATTTGCTGGAAACGCTGGCTGAGGCATTACAGAGCTGGCAGGGCTTGTGCTTAACATACCTCATTGATCTGATGGTTCCCTTGGCAACCTTGACGCACAGCAAAGTTCGGCCAACTAAAAATAAACCCCGCATTTGCCGGAAAGGATGTGGGTTAAACATTAAGCAAACAGCTTTAGGATGTACTAGGGGTGAAAAAAGAGCAGACTGAACAAGTGGCTAAAGCTAGAAGTCTGTCTGCACATGAGCAACTGTGAGGAGAATCTGAGCACTTCTGAAATTGCTTACTGAGCAAAGGCAGGGAAAACAACAGTCACCGAAGTGTGAGTTATCTTATAATAGAGCATTTATTTTTCAAGGCTTCAGAGCATTTAACATCATAACCTCTATAGCGCAGATATGCAATGTGAAAGCTATTTGTGTCTGGCATAGAAGCACGCAAAAGTCTACGAAGCGCACCCCAGCTCCACCCACTACACATTTTACCTAAAGGCTATCCCGTGTCTGATTTATCTGAGCATCTACAAATGCTCGCACAAACAATAAATGTCTCAAAAGACCGGATTTTTCTCCAGTTTTCTCCCACTTTACTTTCCAATTTCATCCACTAACTAGGTCTCCCTTATTCACATGATACCACCAGCACTGGGAGTATTAAGGCTGATACATGGGATCTCTAAGCCATGTGACACCAAGCACTGCACCTTTTAGAACTAAATGAACTTGACTTGAACTTGACTAGTGGGGGAGGCTTTATGAAAGGCGTATGTGACATAAGATCATATTAGATGCTTGCGTTTAGTATGATTAATTGTTTTGCCACTTTAAGAGGCTGGTGTGATATGACTGACAGAGAGCAGACCTTAGATCCAGATTGACTGAAGTTAGCAGCATATGTTAAAATAGTTTGCAGCAGTAATTTCAGTAACGTGACCAGTGTCTGGCTCCTGGTAAATTCTGCAATGAAACCATGGTTTTGCACATGCCAAGAATTCTTGCATGTGCTTTAGTAATTCAAACCGAATATTTGTAGAAGTGCTGCTGGAGTGCCTGAATGATTGTATGACAGGCAGACTTTTCTTCAGTACAATTCCAGCTCCACGGCACGGTTAAATGTTAAAAATGTGCCCTTCATCGTTGCCTCTCCAAAGAGAGGAGATCAAAGCCTTTGTGTTTTTACAGCTTGCGGCTAGAGAGATGGTGTTCAATTAAAACAGAGCAGAAGCCAGTCTGCATCTCTTTTTCAAAGAAAACCCCCCTCTCCCCCCAATAAAAATGATACATAGGTATCACATTCATATCTTTTGATTTATCCAGGGGCTATCCTTTTCTTTTCTTGTTTTCTTTGTGTCTGACTACCTGTCATGAAGGAATGGTTGCAATGCACTGGGTGATAAGTCGTTGCATAAGAGTATGGAAAAAGAGAAAAGTGGAAATGGAGGGAAGAATGTGAGATGAACCGCTACAAGGTGTGTGGAGCATAAGGTTGGCATGGAATTTGGCATGGAAACACAAAACAAAGAACTCATCACTGCTTGCTGCAAAATGGGCACCATTAGACAAAGGGGAGAGAGAAGAGAAGTGCAGGAATAGTGAGGGAGAAACTACAGACTTGGAAGCTGTTCCGCTGGACAGGAATGGAAAGAATGATAAAGACAGGCAAGGTAAAAAGGGAGCTTCAGAATGGTAAGAAAAAGAACAAAAATAGACAGATAGACAAGGGAAAGTAATAAAAAGATGAGACAAGTGAGAAACCACGTGGAGATGCCGTGAAGGAGATCATCCTTACCTCGGTCTGGAAGCCCTCTACTAAGATAGCCACTAGCAGGTTGAACAGAACGTAGTTTCCGAAGGTCATTAGAGCAATGAAATATAGAGCAGCCACAGGAGAGGTGGAGGCCATGCCATTATACAGCACCTTGTTCCAGTCCTCCTGAGTGAGGATCTAAAAGCAGATTGAAAATTTACTTTACTTACATGAGATTGTTTCCACTTTTTTCACAGGTTGCCAGATTGGCAAATTGTTCTGTTTTATAGTGTATATTAAGTAATAGTGTATATTAGACTGAATTCACAGTAAGTGGAATAGTAATTTATGTAAATATGTAAATTGGATTTCTCATCAAACCACTCATTTTAAGTCATTGTCACGGATGAGGTGTTTTGTGCACGATAGAGGGCGCTCTGTTCTGACTGAACACACCTGAGCTAATGAAGGCACAGGTGTGTTTCATTGGGGCTGACTATTTAAGCCCCGATGAGTCAGAACAGAGCGCGGCTCATTTGTTAGGCTTAGCCTACACTCTGTGGTGGTTTTTGGTATTTAGTAATCTGGTGTTCTTGGTTTGGGCTGCAGTTCCCTTGTTTTAGTTAAGACTGCAGTCCTAGTTTCTTGTTTTTGGCAGTATAGTTAATAAAGTTACGTTTCAAACTCCTGGCTCTGCATTGGCGTCCTCCCTGAACCCCGCCACCGTTACAGAATGAGCCGCCAGTACCTGGACGTCGCGAGTCAGGAGTGCGAGCAGGAGCGGGTGCTGCGCACAAATGCAGCCGTGATCAAGAGGACGTTGGAGTTTATTGGAACCTGGGATACAAGGGTACCGGCGTTCGTTGAGTCCGTGGACCTCCATGAGGAATTGGAGGGCGAGGATTGGGTACGACGGACGCCGGCGGCCACCGCCAGGGAGCTCCAAAAACATCTGACGCGGCTGACGTCAGATATCCCGCTCGTCAGCCGCCTGGGTCCCGAGGTAGGTGCGGACTGGTTCGACTTCCTGCTGCAGAAGCTGGTCGCTCTCGCCGCGAACACACAGCGCTACCTCGATACACTGAACCATGTGTTTTTTCCCTCACGCGACATGGAAGGCGGGGTTTCGTTGACGACGGGAGTCACGCAACGCGGAAGGACGACAGTCAACGAGCCCTACGTCATTCAAAGCGGAACGCTGATAGTGGAGCCGCCCTGCGCTATTCAACGCGGAGATTCAGCGCCGAAAGCGCCGCGCGACAATCACCGTGATCCGCCAGCGGAGAACGTGCCCCGCGCAGCTGATAGAGGAGCCACGTTAAAGGATTCTCCCTGTGCAGCTAATGGAGGCGTTACGGTAAAGGATTCTGCCTGCGCAGCTAATGGAGGCGTTACGGTAAAGGATTCTCCCTGCGCAGCTAATGGAGGCGTTACGGTAAATGTGGCGCTCTGCGCAGCTCAACGTGAGAATACAGCGGTGAACACAGCCAGCGCGAATAACAGCAAAACGGTGGAAATAAACGCTTCCTGCAACCTTAAACACAAGAGGAGGGCAAAGAAGGCCGCCCGCAACAAAAAAAGCGAGGCAGTGGCAAAGAAGGCCGTTCCTGACACCGAGAGCTGGAAGACGGCAGAGACCGCTTCCTGCATCGTGCAACTGGGGAGGTCGACCAAGGAAGCCCTTCACAGCAAGGAAAGCGGCATCAAGGAGTCGACCCATAAACCCAGCCCCACTAAGCCATCCGCTGCACAGCAAACCGAGAAGGAGCAGCTCCAGGTTAGTGGAAAGTTTAGAATGAAATTTCGGGTGCAGATGCAAATTGAACATGAGGCTGCAGTAACCATTCAGGCACAGGTGAGGAAGCATTTGAGCAGAAAGTACTACCTGAAGCTACTGTGGGCAGCCAGGACTGTTCAGCGATATTACCGAGCTAATAAGATGATGAAGCAAGAAATGAAGTCTTTGAAGGAGAAAAAGATGGCTGCTGTTGTTCTGCAAGCCGCATTCCGAGGGATGAAAACCAGACAGACTCTGAAACAGAAGCACCAGGCTGCAACTGTGGTACAATGTGCTTACAGGGCTCACTGTGCTCGGACGCGATATTTATGCATCAAGTATGCTGCTATTGCCATCCAGCTTAGGTATCGCTCCACACTTGATGCCAGAAAGCAGAGGGAGGAATTCTTGAAATTGCGCTCTGCTGCAATGTTCCTGCAAGCCTGCTTTAGAGGTCAGAGGGTCAGAAGGGAGGTGATCCTGCAACATCAGGCAGCTTCCCTGATTCAGGCTGCATTCAGAAGACACCGGGAGGTAGTAAAGTACCAAGCCATAAGGGTGTCAGCCATCATCATTCAAAGACATTATAGGTCCTACATTAAGGGTAAATTTGAACGTGAGAAACCCCAGGTGTTGAGAAGGTCAGTGATATGCATCCAGGCAGCTTTTAAGGGTTATTCTGTTCGAAAGAATGTTGCTGCAATGCACAAAGCTGCCACCATGATTCAGGCTGTAGTCAGAATGCACCAGCAAAGATTGGTTTTCAAGAAGCAGTGCTGGGCAGCAAGTGTTCTTCAGAGGAGGTTCAGAAGGTGGAAGCTTGGGCATCAACAAAAGCAGAGGTATCAGCTGTTCAGACATGCTGCAATTTGCTTGCAAAAGTCATTCAGAGGAAAGCAGGCAAGGGACCTGGCCAAACGGATCAGAGCTGCAAAGACAATCCAATCTCACCTCAGAGATGAACAAATCAGCTACATGAATGTTCAGATCACTGAACAGGAGGAGTTGCTGACAGAGCGCTACCAGCAGCTGATGGCGAAAGAAGCCTCGATGCTAAAGGTGAATGCCTCGGTCACGAATGAAGGGTTGAAACGCAAGGAAAGGATCACCTATCTGCCTCCTCAGCTGGAGAGGACCAAAGGACTCTTGTCCAGTTGCCAAGGGGAGATCAAAGCCATGGAAACAGAAAGAAAAGCTCTGGCTCAAGACAAAGGTGAGCTTCAAGGAAAGAGCGCGAAATTCAGAGAAGGGAGAGATGTCTCTAGAATAAAGCTGCACGCTGTGACGGCTGTCCAAAGAGAAAGGCTGGAGAGAACGGCTGAACAGAGGAACCTAACTGTCTGCCAGACAACAAGGAAAGTTGAGACTCCAACCATTCAGGAGAAGCTGGAAGCTAAAATAGCCACTATGGAAGAACAACTGAATCAGACCAGAGCAGAGTTGAGATGGGTGCAGGACCACAACGTTGCTCTGCAGGCTGAACTGAGAGAAGCCCAAAGTGAGGCCAGTAAGCTCAGCGAGCTGGAGAAGCAGGTTAGAGGTATGGAAGCAAGATTGGCGATCTTCGAATCTCAACTCACTCCACAGACACCAGTGCATGCTGGGACCCTGGTGGTTAACGCCAGAGCGGAGCAGCTGAGGAACAGTCTGATGGAGAAGCCGGCAGAGATTCCAGAGGTTGAACAGCTGCGTGATGACTCCCCACCTTTAGTTCACCCTCCGAGTTCAGCAGACTCGGAACAAGGTGGTTCGTGGAGGAATTCAAGTGGAACTTCTTGTAGTGGAACCAGGAGCTGGGATGCTGCCTCACTGAGCTCCAAGCAGCAGGGAAGTACGACCGAGAAGAGGAAGGAGCCAAAGGACATCAGCAATGACCTGCCTCAGTTTAAGGAAGTGAACGACAGCTTCTGTACTGTGGATTCTGTGATAAGAGACGTGAAGAACAAAGATGGCAAGGGTTGGAAACAGGGTTCAGACTATGTGAAAAAGACTTCCTCTTTGAACCGTTTAAGATCTGTGTTTAGCTCTCTTTCAGGTTCCGCCAAGGCGAGGCGTTCCACTGAATCAGGCGATTCCTCCAGTGACTCTAGGGTCGGGTTCAGACATCAGTCAAAAGGGTGGACTGAACTGCTGGGATTCCCCTCACCACCACCAGCTGCCTCACATGTCTGGTCGGAGGTCCTTTTCATGTATTTTGTGGACCTGACCGTACGTCCCAACAAGGGACTTTTGTCTTTTGTAAAGTTTTGGTGTTCTTGGCCTCCCCCCAGAGGTTCGGCTGTGTTTGGCACTTCGGGAGCCGTGCCTTTTGGGGGGGGGTTCTGTCACGGATGAGGTGTTTTGTGCACGATAGAGGGCGCTCTGTTCTGACTGAACACACCTGAGCTAATGAAGGCACAGGTGTGTTTCATTGGGGCTGACTATTTAAGCCCCGATGAGTCAGAACAGAGCGCGGCTCATTTGTTAGGCTTAGCCTACACTCTGTGGTGGTTTTTGGTATTTAGTAATCTGGTGTTCTTGGTTTGGGCTGCAGTTCCCTTGTTTTAGTTAAGACTGCAGTCCTAGTTTCTTGTTTTTGGCAGTATAGTTAATAAAGTTACGTTTCAAACTCCTGGCTCAGCATTGGCGTCCTCCCTGAACCCCGCCACCGTTACAGTCATGGTTTAAATATGAGATTACACTGCTACACTCTACCATTACATCCAAACCAGCAGACCATCCAAGACAAGTTTGGTGTCTAAAAGTTTGATCTTCTAGTTTGGTACTGAAGAGGCTAATTTAAGTGAAACATAATGAAAAATGAGTTTGCCGTTTAAATTTTTGTACATGTACCTTAATCAACAGCCAATCATACATTTCAAACAGATTTGCTACTCAATAATTCCACCTACAAAACCTGATTTTTTTTTTTCAATTTTTTGATGTGGCATATGCTTGTCTATGTTTATAGATATCACAGGGCAGAAATGTCAGAATTTACTTATTGATTATTCAGTTTAAGTGCTAAATTGATGGCTATAAATTTGAATTCTAAGCTATAGGTCTGTGGCTCTAGTACAACATTAAGAGGTCAAACTTTGGGCAGATTCAGTAAAATCTGATTTTTGATAAAATACTGCTTTAAAAAATAAAAACGTTTAACACCAAAGTGAAGGTTTCTTTTACATTAGTTAATAAAAACTGATGTACTGCATCGAGCATACTTGCCTGAAACACTGTGACAATGGCCCACAATAAAGAGTCAAAATTCTTGCGGTCCGGCATTGTGTCTCCATCTCTCTCAGAGCCAAACTTACAACCAAACAGGTGCATACCCAGAATACTGTTTCAAACAGAGAACAAAGAATTCAGTGCATCAAAAATATTCATTGCATCTATTTTTTCAGCCCATGCATTTACAGTTGATGCCCTGGTGCATATGCGTTGACTGACTTACACATGTGCTCTAAAAAATAAAAAAGAAACAGTTTGTGTTGATTAACTGGGAGGTTTATTAAGGAAGTACCATTGACCCTAAAAAGTTGCAAGAAAATCCACAAGACATAGACATGTAGCGCGGCTAACACAATATAAGTAGATTTTTCTTTGTTCAATGGTCCAATACCTTTAATGCAAAGAACAATAAGCCACTTAGCAGCTTCCTTCCACCATAGCAACAATAGTCATCATCTCAATTTGTGTGCTGCTCCCATAAGTCGATGCTATATTGATTATTAAACATGTAATTCAGTAAGAGTGTGCACTTTTTAACATTGTGTCCAGTTCTTCAGCTAAGTTTGCAATGGGCGTATCCTAACTCACTGGCCTGACCTGAAGATGAAGATGAAAAGCATGAGGAGCATGCAGAAAGTGGCCACGTTGTCCATAGTCTTCATCAGCACCACCAGCTGCCTCTGCAGAGCTGGCATGAAGCGCACCAGCTTCAACACTCGCATCAACCTGAAGGTCCTCAGCACTGATAAACCACCACCCTGCTGACCCACAATCTCCCAAACACTGCAAAACACATACAACAAAACAGGTAATTGTGCAATGTCAGGACACAATGTCTGAAGCTTTGAAGTGAATGGTCAGAATGGGATCAGCAGTTCAGAGTCAGAGTGTGGAAGAGAGGTGAAGAAGAGAGTGCAAGCAGGTTGGAATGGGTGGAGAAGAGAGGCAGGATTGATCTATGACACGTACCAGCAAGAGTGAAAGGGAAGTTTTACAGAACGGTAGTGAAACCAGCTATGTTATTCGAATTGGAGACAGTGGCGCTGATGACGATAGCGAAGGCAGAGCTGGGGATGGCTGTGTTAAAGATGCTGAGATTTTTGTTGGGTGTGACGAGGATGGACAGAATTAGAAATGAGTATATTAGAAAGACAGCTCAGGTTGGATGATTTGGAAAGTCAGAGAGACGAGATAGTGTTGGTTTTGAACATGTGCAGAGGAGAGATGAGAATCATGTTGGGAGAAGGATGTTGAGGATGGAGCTGCTAGGCCAAAGGAGAAGAGGAAGACCAAAGAGAAGGTTTAGGGATGAGATGAGAGAGGACATGCAGGTGGTTGGAGTGAAATAGGAAGATACAGAGGATTGGAAGAAATGTAAACAGATGATCCACTGTGACAGCCTCTAAATGGCAGCACCCAGATAAAGAAGTAGAAAGAAAAGGGACTAAGGTGTAGCTTGCAACACAAACAACAACAACAACAACAACAACAACAAAAAGATGGATGATAAAAATAACTGAGTGTTAGGTCAAATTGACTATATTGCAGAGTAATTCTTATGGCCCACCTTAGTGGATCATTCCTATAATGCAGTGATGTTGGATCAGGGTAACCAAGTGTGTTATTTTATTCAGTGACAGCAGTGACAACACTATTCATGTGACCCTATTATGCTGTTTTCCAGCAAGCAATATTTGAATGTACAAGCAATAAATGCACAAACAAACACTCTCACACACATGCACGCACATGCACACACACACACACACACAAGCTTATACGCAAAGACTTTCAAAGCACGCTCTTTATCCTGAATAAACCATCCCATTTTAAAACCCTGTGGGATTTCAAATATATGAGGCAAATGTAATGGTGTCAAAGTATAATAAACAGACTAATATGAAATTTCAGTTGTCATCCTGACAGCTGACAGTCATCCACCTGAACAGCTAGCAGATGTCATCCCACTCAGTAATGGCTGCAATTTGTCAGGGTGCCACAATTGTAACTGCAGGAGTGCATTGGAATAATGAAGATGAACGAGTAATAATGCTGCACCTTCGGCAATGCTGTCAGAGTGTTTCTAAACATACATACCTGATTACCACAATAATGCCGTCAAAAATGTTGTAAGGGTTCTTGATGTAGCCGAAAGGGCCGTACACCAGCAGCTTCAGAATCATCTCCAGGGCAAACAGACTGGTGAAGACAATATTACTGATCTCCAGGGCGTTGGTTAACTCGTCAGGCTGGGACAGATGGAGCAGAACAACAGTCAAAAAAGCTGCTAAGTAGATAATGTGATACAGAGACATCTAATAGAGATTAGTGATCACTTGCATAAAACATCTCAATGATTACCTTTAATGCTGAAGGGATACAAATATATATTTAAATTTAAGTTGTTACAAGTATGTTTTTTTCTTTCTTTTTACTTTCCAATTGATCTGCATTTCCAATAACTCTGCATTTCCCAGTTTACCTGGTTCACAAAGACTATTTTTCCTGTGCCCAACACATAATTGACAATCTGTCTAAAGCCAGTTCCAATTAGCTGTGCGTAAAGATAAACACAAACTTACAGCCAATAAGTTTAAGTTTAGGCCCAGCCTTGCCATTGTGCCAATGAAGAGGTTGCTTCCTTTGGTACAAATATATTCAATCATTCATTCACTCATTCATTCATTTATACATTCATTCATTTATCCATTCATTCACTCATCCATTCGTTCATTCATTCAACGGTATACTGGAGGTATAAAGTTTCTTTTTTTTCTTTCGGCTGCTCCCGTTTAGGGGTCGCCACAGCACATAAACCGTCTCCATTTCTTACGGTCCTTTGCATCTTCCTCCTTCAAAAACCAACCACCTTCATGTCCTCTCCCACCACATCCATAAACCTCCTCTTTGGTCTTCCTCCATCCTCCCAATATAATCCTCATCTCTTCTCTGGACATGTCCAAACCAATGCAACCTTGCTTCTCCAATTTTGTCTTCAAGACGTCTAACCTGAGCTGTCCCTCTAATACACTAATTTCTAATCCTGTCCATCCTCGTCACACCCAATGAAAATCTCAGCATCTTTAACTCTGACACTTCCAGCTCCGCCTCCTGCTTTTCTTCAGTGCCACCGTCTCCAACCCTTACAACATAGTTGGTCACACTACTGTCCTGTAAACCTTCCCTTATACTCTAGCTGGTACGCGTCTGTCACAAATCACTCCAGCCACTCTTCTCCACCCATTCCAACCTGACTGCACTCTTCTTCACCTCTCTTGCACACTCACCGTTACTCTGAACTGAAGATCCCAAGAATTTAAACTCCTCCACCTTTTTACCTCTACTCCCTGCATCCTAACCACTCCACTTTCCTCCCTTTCATTCACATTCATGTATTCTGTCTTTGCCGTACTCACTTTCATTCCTCTCCTCTCTAGAGCAGATCTCTATTGCTCAAGACTGGAGGTATAAAGTTTCATTTTCCAAAACTTCCCAGTGTATCCATCCCACCATCTATTATCTGCCTCTTATCTGAACCAAAGAACAAATTAAATACATTTAGCCTGCGTTGCCTCTCCCTCACTTTTCCCCCCTCTTTTATCTTTTTAGCAAAACATAACAGAAAAGCAACTTAAACGACTGTACACTACATCACATCATTCTAATCAAATCCTTCCAGCTCAGATAAACTACAAAGAAAGTGAGCTAAGATTCGCTGGTGTAATTGATGGTGCTGGTTTGGAATGCAGAGCGTGTTTTTATGAGGTGCTGGAGAACTGGACAGGAGGCATGTGGGCAAGTTCATATTTTACCTTCCATTTCTGTTTCGATTGTAAAATGAAAACCAACCCCGGCCTCCTCCAACATCAACATGTGCTGCTTTAACAAACAGTCATTTTTTGAGAAATTAAATATTCTCAGGCATGCAGTGCTTGAACATTAATGCTGATTTCCTTTTAAGCCCCAAAGGATCAGTTCAACCGTGTTTTTGTTTTAACCTCTTATCTGAATGGATTGTTGCCCCTCTGTGTGTACTGATACAGTTTACACGCTGCCAGTCAGTTTAGATATTTTATTGCTTTATTAAAGCAAAAATAGTTAATCCCATCCAATGCAGAATAACATATATGTAGAGAAAACATAACTGACATAATTTCTAATATTAATTATCGACTAATGGAAAAAACAATTACATTTTAAAATGTGCAGAGTTCTGTTCTTATTATGTTGGCATGTGTGCCTCATTAGTCTAAAGGAATATAGATATCTGTGAATCAGGGCAGAACCATCAGTCATTGTTTGTCGTGTATTGTTAAGGCCTTAGTTTCATGGTCTGGGTGAGTACAGAGTTTGGTTTATGCTTGTGTGTTCAATGTGATCACCTTTTCTTACAACTACACACGAGAAGTTGGACACCATTTTTGTTATTTTTGCTTTGTAAAATGACACAATGACTTTGAGTTGTAAATGAATTAGATGCTTACATGATTAAACCATATTGCAACAACAATCCATTTTATAAATTACTCTTTCTTACTCCAGCAACCTCATACTCAATGATTGGCTCGACGGTCTCTTGATCAGCAGTTTGTAATTGCATAATTAGTTCACACCAATGAGCAAAGAGTGCTACTTTCTTTCAAAAACAAGAATAAAGAAATTTTTGTGTCAGTGAAGCCGGCCTAAACAAGGCAGACGGGATCACTAAGAGAGATATAAATTACTTGGCATGTAAAAATCAGTGCTTTGCACTAGGAAGCAAGGATCAGCAGCAGCAAGCTTGACAAAATCACACAAAAAATAAAGACTATTGAACTGATAGACATCCCAGAATATCCAGGATACAGATGTAGGTCTGTCAAAGACTACAGAAAAGAGAAGAGGGCAATACACCAGGCTCCACATAAAAAAAACTGCTATGCTTCAAATAAGAATAAGAAGAATATATTGTGTTCTGTAAATTTGACTGGAAGTTCTAGGAGGGCAATTAACATAAATCTACCATGGAGCTTTCAGGGTCAAAAACTGAAATGTCCTGGGCCAGCCAAGATAATCATTTCACCTGATCCCCTGAGCATTCATTTCACTTGCTGAAAACAACACTGAAGGCAAAGAGGCCCTGAAACAAGCAGGGACTAAAAATTGCTAAAATGTTTAGGACTCATTGTCGATGTCAATGTATTTGCATGTATATAGTACACATGAGTATGCTGATTTCATGCTCACTCAATATTAAATTTATGGGTCTACACAATAAATTCAGTCCCCTCAGTTGAAAGGTTTTGAATAAAAAGGCAGCATTTCCTACATGGCCATTTAAATATCCTCACATTAAAGCTGATATTCTGCATTTTACCCTCAAATTAACCCTTTCACACACCCTTGGTGTTCAGGTGTAGAGTCAATCCAACTAAAACCGCCACTGTTAGGTTAAATAGGACTCTGTAACTGCAGTTACTGTAGCATTCGATGGGGGCAGGAGAAAGTTCTAGTACACCGGATATGAGAAGCACAGGGCTGGTGGCTAATGACCCAGCAGGATGCTGAGGTGGACCTCTGGGTAGCATGAGGCCCTTCGCTTCATATCAAGACCACTTGTGAAAAGAAAACAGCACATAAAGGGAAGTCTTGCAGGGAAGTCTTTTCCAGGAAGAGGAAAGCAAAGGATAAACACTGCACTGAACTCTATTTCTTATTCTGAAATGTAAAAGTAAAATTCTGCTAAAATGAAACAATATTTTTCCATATTAGAGCTAGCAATATTCCTTACATAAAAAATCAAGTAATCTTCAAGACCTGACTGACTCTGGTGACACTTTATTGTAGAGCAGTATTTATTTCATATTGCAATAACTTTTTATGACAACTGACATATATCTACATTAACATTTAACCTGTAATAAAAGCTACTTTCATCAATTTCAGCTCAGAAAGTATAATTACAGTGGACACCTGTTGGAATAAACCTTTATAAACGTCTACGTAGGTTAATGTCCGTTGTCATAAAAGACATGTCAAATAGCCGTTTGTACACCACCCTACATTTCATTTTAATTGATGATTATCCATCAGTGGAGCCTCTGAAGAGCGTCCAGACACATGCAGGTCTCACTTCACTCTTCAAGACACTCTTTAGCTGATCTACTCCGGCTCTTAAGAGCTTTGTCACAGCTAGTATCTGCAACTTAAGCAGCATACAGCCAAAATCATTCCAGCAGACCTCTAATCAGGTAGGCCCCCAGAAGTACCAGAGACATTGCAATTTCACAGGATGCTTCAACGCATGGCTCCTTTCCTTTATTCTATGCTCTTTATCCACTCTATACTCTATATAGGTTTGGTATGTATTCCTATATCTCCTCAATGTGCATCTTGATCCCTGGCAACCGTGTCACTCATGTTATTAAGCTAACACACAAAGTGCTGGGTTGCATAAGTGTTAAATGACTCTGAATAACCTCAGAGAATGGTTTGCCAGGTCAGTCAGGTTTTATGAGTGTCTAGCATGAAAAGAAAAAAAAAACAGCAAGGTGCATTTAGAGAAGAACTCTCTCTTGGAGGCCATAGGCAAGGATGTAAAACAGAAGTGCTAATTTCATGCTGTCAGACACACACAGATAATTAGAAGATTCATTAAAGGTTCATTTTAACACGCACTCTTTAAAAAAAAGTCCCAATTTTTCAGATCTGCTCATTAGCACCTGAACCTAACTTTGGCCTTGAGGTTAGACCAGTAAATAAACAGTTAAAAAAGGGCTCATTTGATTACACTTTGAGAAGCTTTGCGTGTTCGTGGACATACTTGAATGGGACCAGTTTTAGAGAAACAGCTGTGTAGGATTACTGGCAGTGAGGTGATCTGCTATTTGCTGATGTTCTGAGTTACTTAGACACTAGAGGACGCTCCTCAGTGACCCCTCAATGAACGGACTCAAATGGAGCTTTTGTGCAAAATTCTAATTTGTTAATAATTAATCATTTTATGCTAAGTGCATTCATTTTTCCAAGACAAGCCAGCATAAAGATTTCCTCACTACTTTGATGTTTTTAAAACATTGTTCTATTGTTACAGGGCTTTTTTAACAATGACTCGTGCTCATTAGCAACATCAGTGAGTAGAGAGAGCTGCTATCTTAACAACCGGTCTCAGAAGGTTCTATCCTTCCAGTCCTCCTTTTTCAGTTTAAAACAATTTGTCAAACTGAAACACCAAACATCTGCCAAGAATTATATAATTCTGCATTTCAACACTTCCTATATTATTATATATTAGCATATTATAATATGCTATTCGCAGTTAAGCTGAGCTGATTATGCTCTCCTGGTTTGTGATGATACCCACAATATGCTCAGAAACAGATACCATTCAAATTGAACTGATTTCAAACTGAACCACTTTTTCCAAAGCCAATTTAACAATCCTGGCAACTTTATTTTCCTGATTATATCATAAACGATTATTGTAGAGGACTTTTATTGTAGAGCACAATCAATTAAATCATTATGTGCCAATAATAATTGGCTGGTCTTTTAATTTCACTGCTTGTTTAAACTGAAAAAGAGGCAGAACATTTGGGATGCTGGCCTACAGCAGCAGTAAAATGACAATCCAAGATGAATAAATGTTAGATTTCGCTATGTTGCGGACTATACAGCTGTGAGTGAAAATCTACAGAGTGAGAAAACTTCTCCCAGCTGGCACTGTGTTAACTCCATAGCCATGAGTAAAAATCCCCATCCAGCTGAGAAACTTTCTCTCACTAACTTCAAAGCCACGAGGGAAAACTTTGGTTAGACTGAAGAACTTTCTCTGAGTCAGCAACAAGCTAAGCTAAGTCAGAAAATGTTCCCATAGTTTGAAATAGCATTTTTACTGCATCGCCGGCAGCACTGGCAGTTTATATGAGTAGAGTGTGTGTGTATACATGATACTAAATAAAATAAATATTATTAATTGTGAAACTTTATCCATGTATTATGACATAGATTTTTTGTCAAATTGCCCACAGTTATATAAGCATCTTAAAAAGAAACATATGTATATATGAACATATATATGAACTACTTGAAACGCCATCACTGGAAGAGCTGCAGTCCAGCACTGTCTTCACTCTGATGCTGACCATTCTTATCTATGTCCCTGCACCTGACCTGAGGATTAGAGGCCAGGGCTTTGGGGTACAATAATAATCACCCTTGCTGCACTCCACCATATGCACTGTCAGCTTCTCATTGCCAGTAGACTTGAAGTAAGTCAAGCACAGCCATCAGGCTGGTAAGGTAGTGCAAGAATACATTTCACAGCTCCAAACTCAACATCTTCAAAAGTGTTTGAATTTTTTAAATATAAATATTCAATATATGTACACAGGAATTTGGTGGCCAGAAAAAAATGAGGAGTGTGTTTAATTTAAACTGGATATTTTACAATGAGCACTTTGAACTGTACTTCATACAGCTTTTTTATGGAAATGACCACTGTGAACTCTGGACCAAAGATAAAAAGGTCCATTCAAAGGCCCATTATTAGCAACAGGTCCAAAATCCAGGGTCTGCTAAGGTGTGGGGCTTTGTCAGTGCCATTGACAAAGGTCATTTACATTTCTCTGAGAGCCAAATACTGCAGAAAAGTGAAGATTTTAGCAAAACATATGCGGCCAAGATCATTTCCAGGGGCATTGATGCATTTCTCATCAAGACCACATTTTGTACAAGGTATGGCTCTGAAAGAAGAGGGTATGGATACATGCCTGTCTGCATTCCTGACCTCCCTAACAGGAAGTAAGGCAAATTGAAAAATTATAGAAAAATGTTGACCTAATGTACACCTTAAGACAGGCTTGATATCTTCACTGCAAAAGCCTCTGTGGCAACATTAGGAAGTGGTAGATGCTTTACCATCTCAACTATTTTGGAATGTGTGCAGGTCTGAAGTGCAGGAACGGACCTATACCAACAAATTGAACAAATTTTTCGGACGAAACATAAAATACCTTGGGTTCATACTATCTGTAATAAAATAAAAGTGCCTGCATGTATTATTATTATTATTATTAGAAATATGAGCTTTTATTATATATTTATTATTTGGGGTATTTATGATGTATCTGTAACAAGGATATCTCAAGGGCGATTTAATGTGCAAAGCTAAAAATACCTATTTTAAAAACTATTGAAAATTCTATTTTCACAATGTATTCACAAGATTTAAATTAATTAAAAAAAAACTGTAATCAAATTATTATGCCTATTAATCTGAAATTGCTCATAATTGCAAACAGCCAGGGTAGATCTGATTAGGAGAAGCATGTTTATAATTAGCCATTATGTAAGAGCTGCATTGTCCCTGCAGCTGTGAGGGTTCTACAGTAGAAGCCTGTGGGGGGACAATCTGAACGCAATTATTGAGAGTGAACGCTTATCAATAGCCATCCATGTCAATACTCTGTCTGTACAGTGGATCAGTGTTATCTGTTCTTCACTTATCTAATAACACAGCGAGTCAGGAGGTTTATAAGCCACTGATCACATTACATGCTTCAGTACTGCGCTGCAGTTTTGACTTTGGGTTAATAGCTGCACTCATGCATGTAGGTGGTTGTATGGCATTATGCCACAGATGCTGGCCTCAGTATGTTCCTCAGAACAGATTTAATATCACTCCTCAAATTCCCAGATTTATCAGACCCTGGAGGTTATTAATCAGTAACTACACTGACTATACTAATTGAATTATTAATAGTTTATAGAGGTCTGTAATAAATATTAAGTGTGTCCTGGCCATTAATAGAGTAAATGAGGGTGTAGGTTGATACAAACATGACAGCTGTCATTATTATACTAACTAAAGATTCAACTCATTCCCATCTAGTTCATCTGAAGCAGCGCTCAGCGGATATGTGGTTACTGACATCCACCATTTTATTCTGCTTCTGCAAAGCAGAATGGCAAAATTATCTCATAAAACTAGGCTGATCTAATACACTATTCTCTCTAGACAAACAGAGACAACTATTGTGCAAACTAACTTCATAGTAAAACAACTCTATGCTCGATAAGAGCTCTGATTTATTTAAATATTTATTTAAATAGTCCCAAAGTGCAGCTTATGATGGACTTCTTCAAATCCTTCCTTCAAAAACACATATAAAAGCTAAAAACAATAAACAAGGAGAACGCATTCAGTTCGCTGAGGCAATCGTATTTAGGCAACTTAAGGAAATTGCATTTAGAGTTTAAATGTTTAAACCTGCCTTTCATTTCAGATATCAAATAATTACTTACGTATTATTCCAGTGTTACTGCTGGCAACAAACCTATATAAGATGACTGGGAACTGAATGTTTTTCTAAGATGGGACACTACCAGAATCTAAAAGTCTTATAGGAAAGAATTTGATGTGTTCAGCTTGATGCGGCAAACTGATATATGAACAGACATAAAGTATTCAAACTGGTTTTAGAACAGAGACAGATGTGCCAATGGGTTAATATGTGACCACTAGAATAAAAAACACACTTTTCTTGTGCAGAAAAATGTTTGAAATAGTTGCCATGTGGTCAAGTCTGAATGACTTTCACCTGCAGAAGAGAGTAGTTTGTACAGGTCCATTCCAAAATACACAGCTTAGCGTCTGGGTGACGGAAGAACAAGGCACTCAGTGCGGCTCATATAACTCTTACCATTTCACCATGGTTCTTCCATCATCCCGCTCTGTCTTTTGCTCTTTTTGACAACTGTGACATATTGTCACATTGCCCGGCCTTTAGGAAAAGCTGTGAAAGAAATGATCCAGGATACCAATGGCAGGGAAAGGGATGATTTACTGTGGATCTTGTCTTCTTCAAGGAGGAGAACATCCTAAATCCTAAACTAAGCAAACGGGGGAAATTGAACCTAAGAAAAGAGTTGCACTGCAAACAAAAAAAAAGGCGAAAAAGCAATGATGTGAGAAAGAGCTGGGTCAAAAAGAGAGAGAGAGCGATAAAAACCTCCAGGACAGTAAAAGAGAACAGATGCAATTAGGCAGGTTGGCGTCAGGTTTTATTTGCTCAGGGACTGGGTCAAAGAACTCAAGTAACCTTGTAAATCCCAAATTTCTCCTCCAGCCCTTTCTCCCATTCTCCAGATGGTGTGCTTGATAAAGACGGCCCGTGCTGCCAGAATTCCCCAGGAGTCTTCAGGACGAATCCTGAGCAGGAGGGGAACACCGTGTGTGTGTATGTGTGTGTGCAGTTTTCCCTCAGGCTACCGCCAGCACCGTGGCAGCTCAGCAAAGCTGAGGAAGAGCATGAGCTCACAATGCCTTTCTTTCAGGTCCAGCACACTCACACAACAATAGCGAGACACACTCACAAACACGCGCCAGCCCACTTAAGAAACCCACCAACTATCAGGCAAAGTTCAGAAGTTCACATGCTTGATGAGGTGACTTCTGGGATTTAAACAAGCACTGCCTGTTAAATATGATTCATGCATTCGAAGAAGACAGGACGGTGATTAATGTTCTCTTGCCTGAATCCCAAGAACTCGCCGGCTGAAAAGGAAAAACACTCGTGCTCACAACAGTAGGGGAAATCTATGGAACTCATCATTCATCAGAGCAGCAAAATCCTGTGAAAGGCAGCTAATTTTCCTCTCTGTTTGTGTCCAAACACTGGGCAGCAACTTCAAGCAGCAGTGAGTGGGCACTGCTGAGCATGGTGCGTGCCCCCCGAAGGATCTGGAAGACTACGAGGCATGCGAGCACACTGTGTAAACATGGTGCGATCACTTTCAGATGTGTGTCGGCTGCCCTCTCATCAGTTCAGCCTTCACACTTGTGCTCCTCCGCCAGCATGGCCCAAATTACTCCCTCTACAGTAAACAACAAGAGCCCAAGATGCGTGAAAAGCCTGGAATTCCACAACCCTCCGGAAAAGTTATGCAAAGGGCAAGGGGAAAGAAAGTGCTGATAGCGTGCCGATAGAACAGAACTACACGCAGAACAAATATCTCATTGACAATCAACAGTTAAACGTGGAGGAAAAATAAAGTAGTTGGTATTGATTCATAATAAAGTAATCTATCAGTTGTTTTGGTGATTAATCAGTGCATGTAAAGTTCATGCACAAGCATTTCGGACTCAAAACACAGAAGGCAGGACAGGCCAGTGAAGTACTTTCTTGGTGAAGCATGGTTATCCTGAAGGCATCATACATTGCTAATGCACATCTTAATGCACAGCTTGACAGACATTAGATCTCAGAAATGTAGTGGTCCAGTAGTAGGATACTCGCCTACAGACCGAGAGGTCGCAGGTTTGAATCCCACCTCCAGCACTACCACCATTGGGTTCCTGAGCAAAACCTTCAACCCCAAGTTGCTCCAGGGGCTGTCCCCCTGACTGTCCCTGTAATCAGGAACTGGAAATCGTTCTGGATAAGAGCGTCTGCTAAATGCCGCTAATGTAAATGTAATGAGTGTTACTGTTACACCAACACCAATGTGTAGCATAACTGTACATTTTTCTTATTGTAAATAACCCGGCTGCCTCTACAGTTCATGTTATTTAAATAGACAGCTGATTTTCAGCAATTTGTTCATATGTTTTGAATCAAACATTAAAAATTTCATTCATTAAAAAAATGTTATTAATATTGAGCATTGGCAGGCAGAAAGTGGTGCATTAGTACATTTCATGGCTTCATTTATTCCATACGTTTGAGCTTCAGCTTAAAATGAAAACAGCTACAACTCTTAGTGCTGGTAATAAAACTACACTATTAAATATAATTTTGTTTTTTTTTTTCATTTTACACAGTCCTTTGTTAATGATTTAAGCATAAATCCTGTAATGCTCTGTTAATGTTATTCTAGCAGTTAGCTAGACAGATAGTTTGATGGTTTCATGGTTCGGGGTCTTTTAAAGTGATCCTACAGTGAGCAGTTTGCAGTAAAGTCAGTTTGTTGTGGAGAATAGATGAAAGTAAATGTCTGAAACGTCTGTCTAGATAGTCTGAAAGTAATGCTATCTGATTCAGCTGCATTCTTTGAACCACCAAATAAGCAAATAGCCAGCAATGTTTAGCAACCCACTCCAACAAATACACCACACTCCTCCTGCCTCCCAGCTTAAGGTGGTCAGTGAGTTCAACAACATGGTCAATGTCATGATTTAACTTTCCGTCATTTAAATTGGTTTAAAACATAGTGAGAATATCAAGTAGTGAATCCAGTATCAGAAATCGCTGCAGTGATTGTATTGCTGCATACCTAGAAGTTTAGTTGATTGATTAAAGAGATTAAAGATCAACATGGGGCAGACGATTAAAGTTCTCAAATCTCATGTCCTTGCAAACTGGGCAGAAGCAATCAGGGCTCTGCTTCCCTCTAGTCTCGAAGAAAGAGTTATTGAGCTGCTGCCACAGACAGCAGGGCTGTGAATCATGTTCGTGAGAGGAACTTTGAGAGGGTGAGCCATTGTGTTGTCTGAACTTTTAAATATAGGTCGTATGTTACAGCCACCGGTACTGTTATTCCACTGTGAAAGGATTAATACACACACGAGTCCCTCTCTTCTAATGTAACAAAGCGGGACCTTTCAACTCATGGCAGCATGTCAGCCCACAGGCCATTAAACAGGTGAACGATGAACTACCTGCTGCCATCTATCACACAAACACACTGTTAAAGGGAAGCTACAAAACACAGACAGTCTTTTTTTGCTTTTCATATAATGTTATTCATCAGACAGCAGGATAAGAAACACTATATTTGACTGGTGTGAAGTTATGAAGCCTCCAAATACTGTGTGAGGTCAAATGAAGGCACAAAAAACTCCATCCAAAAGTTTGAAATTTAAATTCAGCTTGCAATTTATCTCTAAATGCTATTATACCAGTCTGGAGGCAGTTAAAGTATAAAGTGATTATAATGTACTCTTAAAAAAACGTACACCATGATATTATTTTTTATTTATTATTTGAAATACCTAAATGTTAAAAAGCTTTCACAATACTTACAGAATCTTTTACAATTTACAGAATTTTGACCACTTATCGTGAACTAAACGATTGTCTATGTCATACCAGTTGCTGCATGTCCCCTCATTCTGACACATTTTTCTTGATTTATCCCTCTGCTCCTCCATTTACAATTCAGAAATGATTAAAGTGCGCATTTCAGATTTTAATTTAAAGCGATTTGCATTCATTTTACTTCCATCATGTTTGGGACAAAGTAATGGTAGCTGTATTAAAGCATTCATATTTAGTACTTAGTTGAAGTCTACATTTCACAGACATCACTAAGTGGTGAGTATATTTTCTGGTGATGCTCTGCCAAACCTCTACTGAGGCTACCTTCAACTCCTGCTTGCTCCAGGGTTTTTCCTTTTATGTTTTGTTTTCAGCAAATGAAATTTCACTCAGGTGACTCCTTTTTTAGCATTAACGTATCTTGTTACAGGATGAAGTGCCATCCAATGTGTTTGGAGGCATTTCCTGGAACCTTAGCAGATGTTAGCAGATGTTTCTATGTGCCTCAGAATGCACTGTTGTGGAGAATAGTTACATCATCAATGAAGATAAGTGTGCCAGTACTTGCTGCAGCCATACATGCCCAAGCTGTACCACCTCCGCTACCATTTTCAACAAATGTGCCTGGATACTTTCTCATATATGTTAATCTTGGTCTTATCTGTCCATAACCCCATTTCCCAGAATTCTGCTCTTTTAAGTACTTTTTTTTTCCTGTTAATGAAGTCTTCTGCAGATAGTAGTCACTAACAAAGAAGACTGTTTCTGATCTGTTGGACAAGCTTCTGGGGGTTTGTTCTGTAGCCATCAGCAGTGGAGGTGTTCCTTGGACTAACAGTCTCTTTGTGATTAAAGAGCTCACCAGTGAGTTCTTTCTTCTTAATGATATTCCAGACCGTTGATGTTGGTAGTCCTAAGGTTTGACTGATGTCTCGAATGGTTTTATTCATTTTTTCAGCATTAATACATGAGTACCTTGACTTTCATTGCCACAGCTGTTCTCCTCATGTTAAACCATTACAACTACTGACTCCAATTTTATTTTTGGTCCAGTAAAATGTATCTTATCCCTGCACTAATGAAGCAATTAAACTATGCCTGAATAAAAAATAAAAACTGTGTTAACTGTCCTAAAATGTATGGTGTCCTGAAATAAGAGGGACTGTGTATAAAAACACTTTATGCAATGCAATATCTACTTGGTGAAACCGAAATGTTCACAAACAACTTTACATTAAAGTCTGAAATCTGCACTTCAGCCATGTCTGAATTGTTGGGTTTAAAATTTTACGCTGAGGAGCGGAGCAGTAAATCAATGAAAAAAGTCTTTGTCATAAACATTATGGAGGGCACTGTATATGCAAATGTATAAATTACTACATTGTCATAAAAAACACATATTTGAAAAAAATATGTAATATTTTATATGCGTAAAATATCACAAGCTGTAGCTCTGCAGTAAAATGTGGAGAAATCCTTCAATGAGAAAATCAACAAAATATGCACTTTAGCAGGGGTGCCCAAAAATTGGCACACATCTTCATATGGATCTCTAACAGCTCATGTAAAATGAAAAGTATAATGGACACCTACCTGCTCATGGTACTCAATGCCCATGCTGAGTGTGTTGATGAGGATGGCAATCATGATCCCTCGTCCAAAGTACTTGCTGTCAACAATCTTTCGAAAAGTGTCACACACCAGTCTCCAGAAGTGCACCACTTTCGCAGCTCGAGCTCCTAGCTTAAACTTCTTCTTCCTGTTGGGGTCTCTGTTGTCCCGATAATGGGCATCCTGAGTGAATTCATACACACCTTCGCTGTCAGAATCTGCAGTTTCATTCGCGTCTGTGCCCTCTGAGTCATTACCTGCTGCTTTGGTACAATAAGGGCAGGTCTCTGGGTCAAAGGTCAAAGTAGCATCCAAGTTTGTGCCACTGCAGTTGGTGTTGGAGAGCTTGCGGGGGACCTTCCCTGAAATTTAATTTAGTAAAAGATTATGACTAAGAGAAAAATCTTTTTCATCCAATAGATCATATTTTAACTAATGCATATCTGAACATAATATGCAAGTCAATCAATCAGCATTTGTTAAATGAATATGTGACATGCTGCCTCTTTGCAGAATCATAAATCTGACCTAACACCATACGTAAATAACTGTTTCTGACATTTACCTGTAGAACCTTGTGTTTCCAGCAGGTACTGGGAGGTGTTTATGGGGTTGGGGGGGATGTTGAGATTGGTCAGTATGCTGGCAGTGCAGCTAGTTCCTCCTGGTTCCAGGCTCCTCTGCCTGAGGTGCTCAAGAGGCAGACAGGGCTGTAGCGTTGGGTAATTTTTGTGTGCCGGTGCTGCAAATGGTACTGAATTCCTTTTATAAGCCTGTAATGCTGTGAAGCCAGGAGAGGGTGAGCAGCGCAGAGGCTCTAAATGACACACTGTGTGGTAGATGCTGTGCACAGACTCTGCACTGCCAGGGCCCAGAGCTGCAGAGCAGGGGGTAGAGGAAGAGTCCTGCAAAGGGGTGATGGAGGGCAGGGTAAGGCGTCCTGAGCTGGCACCTGCTCCTGTTTCAATCTCTCTGTTCCGCTCACTGCGGACACTTCCATTGCCCAGGTGGTAATGGTGATGATGGTGATGGTGATGGTGCACCAAGTGGTGAATGGAGCCCTGCCGCTGCTTTTGCCTCCGTCTCTTGGCATTTGGAGGATCCACGGCAGGGGAGGCAAGTACCCTCAGCCCTGCTCGGCGTGCGGCTGCACGGGCCAGATGACCCAGTTGCCTGGTTGCTTTTCGCACAATGTACACCAAGTATTTTAGGAGTTCATCATAGCAGCTGCCCGGCTCAGAGAAGCTGGCTAGAGTGCTGGCATTCGACATGAAGCGCACTCTTTGCTCTTTCATCAGCTGACTCTCACGCTGCTTTGTCTCTGAGAACTGAGTGGCTATAACAACCAGACACAGATTGATCATGAAGAAGGAGCCCACCTACAGAGAGGAAAGGAAGGACATTTTCTATCACATAGCACATGCTTAAAGGCAAAGACTGTTGTAGAGTTGTACAGTTGTTGGTCACTGGCAAAAAATGTATTGAACCCAGTGAGCAGAATAAATGAAAAGCTTATATCTATGTCATTAAGTCCTGATGGTTAGCTTAATTATATTGGCTAAGTCTGGATCACCAGACCTAGTACAGATTACTTTGTAATACTTTTTGAAGCATACATTATGAGATTAATTATAAACTCACAGATTAGAAAACTGCATGGAAATGCAAAGCATTAACAATATGAAAACTGCGATGTGACTGTATTAGCAGCTTCAGTGCAACACCGCATTTAAAATAATTGCTGTGCTCAATTTTTTCAGGACTTTCAACACAACATTATGCAGTAAGTATTAAGATGCAATCAAAGGCTCATAAAGCTGAAGCTTTCTAACATGATTGCCACCGCTTAAGAGTAAAGTAGTTTCAGGATGAGAGTGAGCATACAGCATCTATTACATTACAGCTAACTGCCTTAGACAAGAAAGAAAACACTGCCCCAAGCACATACTTCCTTTGCCATTTGAGTTCGCATTTCTTCCCAAATAATAGCTTGTCCTTTAAAGACTGAAGAGAGATAATTCTCCTGTTTCTGAGCTGGAGCCTGGATAAGCTTATTTAAGTCTGAACTATGAAAGACTGGGAGTGAGGCTCTACATCTTGTCAAAAAGAGCAGTGAGAACAGCCCTATCTTCACATGCCATCTCCTGAGGTCAAGACGTATTAGAGCCAAGAGACTCTTACTATGATAAGAAGGATGAAGTAGATGAAGTTGTAAAAGGAGTGTGCATCCATCACAAAGTACATGATGTCCACCCAGCCCTCCAGAGTGATGACCTGCAGGAGAAAGACAATACTGAAGAGGAAAATCGATTGGACAGAGAGGTACCTGTGCTTTTAGCAATGTTCCACACAAAAAAGGGGTTCAGGGATTATATGTTACAATTTATTACATGCCATCATGTTGGCAAACCTATTGTAACCTTAGTCTGCATGCAGCTTTTTCAGTCAGTTCAGAATCAGTCACTGCTCTCTTGGCTAAAATGCAACAAGGAATAAGTTTCAAGGTGCAGTTTTCATGCAGCAGTCAGTGCAGTCCAAATATGCAAAATAAAAAAAAACATAAGGAGAGACGGCCACATTTAAATTAAATACATTAATTATCCCTGCATAAATATGGACCAAACTTGGACGTCAGGAAAAGAAATTAAAAATATTGGCTATATGCCTAGGGATGGCCTAGTGGTTAGGAACTAGCCCCATAATTGGAAATTCATGAGCTTGAGTTCCAGCAAGCAGATTTCCCTGAGGTACCCTTGAGCAAGATACCATCCCCAACACTGCTCCCTGGGCACTGGATGCAGCCCAAAAAGCATTTGTTTTGTTTCACTGTTTGCTGCGTTGTGTTGACAAAGAAAATATCACTTTCACTTTAACTTTCACTTTAAATCGTATGGGTTAAATACAGATAAAGCATTTTGTTATGGTTCACTTTAGTGTGTATTCACTGTAGTCTTTAATGACAAATAGTCACTTTCACTTCACTTCTACACATGCAGTCCATGTGGTTACCTGCTACCTGTAAAATTACAACACACATAAATATATCAATTATTCATGTTTCTTTAAAACAATAATTTTGACTCTGTGATTTGCATTGCACTATGCACATGTGCAGCTGTTGTCTCTAAATCAAAACAGGCATTAGAAAGTGGTGAGATCCACAAGTAGGACATGAAGGCCTGGAGGCTCAGAGGAACATCCTGGTGCCGAGCTACCCTCTACTCCCTCTGTCCCATCTGTCACTCCTCACATAGTCTGACTGAGCAGAGAAACACTTCTGCAATTTAGGGTCACATTGAGCATGCTCACAGGACTAGAAGCTGTCAGACAGCTAATTCATTTTACAGCCAGCAAATTAGGCGTCTAGCACTCAGGCCATGGTATTGGCAACTTGAAAACGAAAGATTAAGCCTTCGGTCCCTGTTTGTCTTCAGGACATGGCAGCTTTATAAATATTTAATAGATTTCTATTTTTATTTTTTTTAAAAAAGGGATGAGCATCTCCACTGAGACTTGCATGGCACTTTGTGTGACTTGACTATAAGATTAAAATCAGGGGTGTATACTGTAATGTGCTGAAAATTAAAGCCTTATCTTTGCTTTGAAATAAAGGGCTAAACAAAGTTTATAAGGATAGCTGAATTCATTATCTTCATTGGCTCACTGTCTGAATACAGAAAGACAAACGTGTCGGAGTAAGAGATCACTAAGAAGCTGGATGTTGGTGAGTAAGTTTGTGGGTTCAGATTGTCTGAAGATTGTGGGTTTGATTCCCTCACCAGGAGGTTGCCCGGAGGTACCCTTGAGCAAGGTACCGTCCCCGTCACTGCTCCCATATTACCTATTTATCAGTGTTTCTGTAACGGTCCTGTGCCAGTAGAGGGTGCCCTGCTCTGATTGTGCACACCTGAGCTTGGGTTCCAGGTGTGCTTCATCGGGGGCTGGCGTTATAAGCCCCAGTGAATCGGAGCAGGGCGCTGGTCATCCTGTGTGCGCACTGTGAATTTATTTGGGTTTTGTTTTACATTTGTTATTTTGGTTAATATGTTTAGTTCTTTGCCCTTTATCAGTCATTAAAGTCCAGTACGAAGCTTGGCTCTGCGTTGGCGTCCAGTCCTTAACACCGCCCCGTGACAGTTTCTCTAACCTGTCCCTAATAACCTCCAGCCAGTCCACTTGCATAAAAACATAATGGATGAAACTCACCTGAAAGATTGCGATCCAGGCATAGCCAATATTGTCAAAGTTGATGGCCCCTTTGAAGGGGTTGACATCTCCAGCAGAGCAGTTGGTGTAGTACTGGTTCCAGTTCACACAGGTGGTGTTGTCCGTGCTGTTGTAGGCGCCGATGTCCAGCTGACACTGCAGACCCTCCTCATGCAGAGTGGGGATAGAGCTGCACTGACGCATGCCATTCTCTCGTGGCTGAGAGCAGATGAACGGGCTTTCATCATCATTCTCTGTGTGGTAGTAGTTGTGGAGGTCTAGGCTTTGGGGACTGGTAAACAAAGGGATGATATATGAGTGACTAGTATTCAAACACAGCAGATCATCTTTAATGATGAATGAATCAGAGAGCAAGATTATTGGTTTTTTAAGAGGTGCATGCTTTGGTATCTCTTTTGGTACCTCAGTTAGTAATTATTTCAGACCTATATTTCTTCATTCAACCGTTATGCCCCATTCCATGGTCATGCTTTCATTCTTTTATGGTTTTACTTTGGCATAATTGGAGAGTTACTAATACTTGTGGGTGCAGGAAAAAACAAAGAATTCAATGCTCAGAGGGCCACACCTCCCCAGCCATGAGTGCTGTCATGTCAGCAGTACACATGTTGGCCAAAAATTATGTTTGACAAGAAAAATAGAGGTGGTGCTGGGAGAAAAAGACATGATTTGACAGATTTGGAATGATTTGCAGTTCACAGCTTGCAGCATTCTATAGCTCTCGACCTCAGCCACAGTATCTCTAACAGCATGGTGGTCAATTTAGGCACAATTTAGTCCATTTAAGCACTAGTCAGGCTGCAGAGAGATCAACGCAAACTACTTTTAGTGGACAGGGGGCTGAATGAGACCCTGCTCTAACTGTGCTTCTACTGACGGAGGATAATTGGGCCATCTGTCAACATACATTCACCTCAGAGCAAAAGTGACATGGTGAATTAGATGCACAAGTAGCTACAATTACCCGTTGGGACAAATTCAGGTCTTCCTCAGTTCCAGCCCCCAATGAAATATTTATTTCTTAACAGCAGTTTAACATTTTAGAAAAGGCTTAATGTTACATAATCACCACTTCCAGTCTGCCTCAGTGCTGCAAAGGATTCATTCAACCTGAGCCATGTGCCTGATGATCTATTTTCTGTTCCTTAATTCACTGTGACTCAATTCTGTGGTCAGAACTGGAGAGGATAACAGCACAAAATTTCTCACTACAGCCGGCAAATATAATTAATTCATCCATGAGTGTTTTGTGTTCAGAACGAGAAAACAATCTGGGCTGGGTTAGGTAGCTTTTTAATGTTGTTATACAAAACCTGCTTCTCATGGGTGTGGAGAGAATAATCTTCAATAACCGTTAAAAGTCTCTTGTCTAGGTGTTAATGTTATGTTGTTTATAAAATAATAATACTATTAACAATAATAATAATAATAATAATAATAATAATAATAATAATAATGGTGATGATGATGATGATGATGACGACGATGATGACGACAATTATTATTATTATTATTATTATTATTATTATATAATTAGCATATTTATGTTTAGCTATTAGACAGAATAAAAATAGAATGAACTAGAATTAAAATCCTTTTAATCTTTCTGTAATACCAACTTTGTTGTTGCTTAACACTTACAGAGAGAAGTTCTCAGGCAGGAAGCAGCGGTTTCGGAGAAGCCCTGCCCACAGCTGGACCCCCACAATTCCAAAGATGAAGAAGACAAAGAAGCAGAGCAGCAGCACATTGCCCAGCATGGGGAGCGTGTCCAGCAGAAGAGTGACCAAAATCCGCATACCTGCATCACAAAAAGAGGAAAGGACAGTGACAACAGCACATCATCACAGATCCACTTCCATGGCTGTAAAAACAGGACCAATAAAAAAAACACACTTTTACAAGAACAAATTCTTTCTAATAGCTCAATAACTCAGTTCTCAGTGCATTCTCATGCTTTATAGTTTATGAGGGCTTACTGTAGACCACAAGCATAAATGTTTATACTGGGTCATAAAATTCTGAACAGAGGAAAGGTATCCACTGAGTCTGTGAAATTTCTTTTGGTGGCTTCGTCTCTGCCCTGGACCGGTATATAAACCAGATGAGTAAAGCATAAATGATAACATTCATTTTCCTATAGAGGACTGTAGGTGTAAGTGCTGGAGTAATGGAGTAATCCTGTTCAAGCCTCAACACTGCAGCCAAACCACTGCAGCCAGCTGTAATTTGCACATTTGGAGGGAGAGTAAGTGGTGATAAGCAGGAAGCCATTATCAGCAGCAAAATAAATGAATGACAATGAAGGATCAGTCTCACAAGCTGAAATGTGGGTTTACAGCACTCATTACCAGACTGCTGCATGGTTCCCAGCCTCATCATATTACAGACAAGTTTACTTCTACTAATCCAGTGGCTTGTAAAAGCTTGTCCCCATGGGTGAAATTAGAACAACTGAAAACGTAATATTGCATTTCTTTGGGAAATTAACCCTTTGAGAGGGTGTTAACTCCAGCAACAATGATAGAATTAATTGGTAGTACATTAGGGTTCCTAAGCAGAGATATTTTAGTATGTTTTCAACCTGATGACAAGCTGTAGGACATAAAGTCTTGTTTTGCCATAGTTGGTATAACTAGATGGACAGCTTTTACCTTTAAATATAAATTAAATTCATTATTTTATTAAATTATTTTAAAAAAAGAACAATGAACAAAAAATTAACAAAATTACGACATTCTTCTAAGAGGCTGAGAAATAAAATCTAACATCTGAAACAATTGCTTTATTTTCCACTACTTAACTTTAATTAATACAATTATAACTAGCAAATTTAAATGTAGAAAAAAAAAAAGACCTGCTGTAGAGCCATAGAATTCTCTCTTCGCTTATCTGCTACATTTACATGCAGCACCCATTCACTTTTGGCCCTCTGCTCATTAGTGACACAAAATAACTGAGGGCTTCACCCAGCCCACTGAGTCTGGCAAGTCAGGGCCTAACAAGCAGCGAATCATTGACAGTGGCACACATCACTGTCCGTGACTAACTGAGCAATAATTCCTCTTGAACGCAATGTTGCTCTGGAGAAAATCTTTTCTCTGAATGCTTACACCTATGAGGCAAGAAGTAGGAAATACCAGACAATATGAGCCTTCCCTCAGAAGTATTCTTAAAAGGTATGTAATGTATTCCAAAATATAGTTGTAATTTATGAAAAATCTGAATGTAAAGAAACACTGAGCAGGCAGGATCAACGGGTAAATATACACATAAATAAATATAAAATAATGTACTTCTGTTATAAAAATAACAGAAAAAAGGACTGAACCAACTAAATTTTCTAAACAATCTAGGTATGGTTTATTTGATTTGCATGAATTATTAAGGGGATCCTTGAGAATGATTGCATTAAGTCTTGCAGCAGAGTTTACAGCTGGATCACATGAAGATTCAAAGGAAGAAAAGGCCAAATATTCTTCTTTTGTCAGTTTATTTATTTGTTGACTGAGAGACTGATGACATTAAAAGACTTTTATTGCTCAGCATTACTAAGAAGTCTTTTTTTCATGAGAAAGGTCCTGCAGACCAACAATCAAAACAAGCAACTACAACCTGGTACAAACAGTCTGGTATCGTATTTCTGGGGGAACCATCCACCTTATCAAATTCACAAACTTTGGCCAGAGCAGATTTACAGTCCTGCAGAATTTGATGTTTGGTGGGGAAAAACTTTTTAAACTGTAAAGCGTTGTTCCAACCTCCGACAGGTGGCTAAAGTATTTTCAAAATAGCCTTTATGAAAAATTTCCTGAGGAGAATATACCCTGAAGAGAACCTTTAAATAACCCTCAACTAGTTTATCCATTCCCTTAAAAAGGCATTCCCCAAGGAAGAACTCCAAGAGCCAGGCCTGTTCTGGTCCCACTGCTGCAGTAATAAAGAGACCCTTGGGGTAGGATGCCCTTTTGAATCCTTCATATATGCCAGAAGACTAACATCAAAAGCAGCAGGGAATGAAGAACTGTAAGCCATGATTTGGGATCTAGGGTCTAAAACATAACAGTCACTCGCTGTGTTTACCCACTGCCACCCCACAAACTAAAAAATACACGTTTAAGTATTCTTTAAATTACACTTTTGATGCCTAAAATGCTTTAACCGTCTTTTGAACGTATCATTCTTATTGTGGAAAGACATCCATGTTTGTTGGCACACCAAATTTCCAATATGAAAAAGCTCAGTCTTCTCAACACTAATGCAATATGGTTTAGAAAAGTGGAACACTTACCCCCTTTGACTCAATTTTCTCTCGAAGCAAAACTAATTGAGAAGCAGTAAAATGGATGCGCTCATACTTCACATACTATAAAGCAACAATAATCACATATTGATTCATATACTGACACTACCAGGTTTCTATCAGTCACCCTCTCTTTGGGTTATTGAGCCTGGTTTGACTGCAACATCAGTCGTATTATTGTATTATTACAAATGTATTATTACACCTTTAATTGCACAGTTAGCGAATGCATTATATTTGCATTGAACTCTGGATTTTTTGAGTCTGAATGTTGGACAATTTTTCATTAAAACCAGACTGCATAACAATGTTTCTTTTATTTATTTCTAAAACCTGGTTTAGCTTAGATCTTCTTTGAGGCTTCTTTGCACCTTTGCAACACACATGTTGACTTATAATAATGGCATCCCCTGCTTGCTGGACCACTGATGCAATATTTGCCCTTTCTGTGTTCAAGCTTCATTATTTCTTCTAGTCAGTGAGTCAGAAACTGGGATCATCATGACACATAACCGCCCAAACTGTCAGTGTCTCGTAATCACTCTTCAGTAATTGAATCATGCAACGCCCCTTCCCGCCTTGTAGGTGAAGCAAAATCTAATACAAACTCTTTCATCCACAGTTATAGGCATGGCTCTGCAAAGACATTGTATTTTTATCACTGCCTGCATTTTTTGAGCTTCAGCCTTTTCTCATTGCCATACCCTCGTCTCTATACCCCTACATACTAATCACCTCACGTCTCAAGAACATTTGTCAGCGGCTGTCTTCTCCCTCTCTTTTCTGGCACTAATCTGCCGGTCCTTTCCTCCAAACCCATGACCATTCCGTCACCGCAACATATGCTGACTATGGCACTTTCCTTCATCCCAAAAAATATTGGGCACTTTAGCGGGAGGGTGACCTGAGACTTTTTTTTTTTTTCCATCGAATCTAAAATGCTTTGAAAGTGTAAACTCGTTGTGAGATTGTGTCATCTCAGGTGAGATAATTCAGTTTCAAATAGATTTTTCAGAGGCTAATCTTTATTCTTTGTGACTTAAAGGGTCCATTTAATGGGAAACCAAAATGTTCTAGCTTTGTAAAATAAAAGAGATTGGATGTATGCAAAAATGGTTTAACGGCCATACAGCACATACATTGGATCCAAGTTGAATGTTTTTTTAAAAAATGTTTTATGGGGGCTGTGAAAAAAAGACTGTGAATAAAAAGTATTTAATTGGAACCTAACAGAAAGATATAATGAAAATGTAAGATAAGGTCCCTTTGAGTCAGAAGACACTTTGGCATTTTTATGTTTGGCAATCATTTTCAGGGTTTTCCCCTAAATCCCTGGAAACAAAAAGGAGGAGAGCTTTCTGGATGCTATGGCTTCATTTTAATTTGTGAAAAATATGTTTCTCATCTCCTGACAGGTGTGCCACGTGCCTTCATCAATCAAGTAACATGACTGGAGAACTACAGAACATGCAGTTCATTAGAGAGAAAAAAAACTATTAAAGGACAGGGAGGGACAGAAGACGTGAAGAAAGTGAAGAGAAGGCGATAGAGACAGATGCTGAATGGACTCAGTAGGGTTCTTATGAAGTGGACAAAATAAAATCTGGTCAGTTTTTGTTTGTTTGCATGAAAGCTGTAAAATAAATCAACTGTTTACCTTACTATTCCAGAGCTGACCATGTTTTAAATTAGACAGCTGGAAGAAGGATGAGAGTTTATTTACTGTTTAATACATTGCAGATTTGATATATATATATATATATATATATATATATATATATATATATATGTATATATATATATATATATGGTGTTAAATTATGTGGGCAAAAATGACAAACGGGAGTCCAACTACAAACAATTCTACAAAACATTCGTCCACCCCACCCCACCCCAACACCACAACACGCAGACACCCCCACACATCAGGTAAGTTACATATTACTTCCAAATTAATTCCACGATTAGGCTGCTAATTAGCCCAAGTGACTCCTGAATAACAAAAAAGGCCTGCTCCCACATGGCTGGCCCTGTAGCTTTGAGTTGCAAAAATATTAATTATGTAGTAATGTTGAGCAGAATGGATGTAGAGTTTTCTCTGAACATTTCCTAAGTTCTCCACCATGGCTCCGATTGCAACCTCTGGGCCTCTTAAGCTAAAGTGACAAAGTAGAGTGAGTAGAATTGTGTGTTTGCTTGCGAAAGGTGGTAATGGTCTGACATTGTGCTGGCTCACACACATAGAGAAGGTCCGGTGAATCACTAAACTCAAGAAAAGTGAAAACACTAAGTAGTGCTCAGTGAACCAATGAGTGAAAATGAAGGAGAGATAAACTACAGCAAAAGACAAAAAGAGCTTGTATGAGTTACTCTCATCAGGATCCCAGCAGGACCCTTTCAAACCTACATTAAGGCCTAGTACTGTTTTTATGAACACATTATTTTGACCACAACACTATGGCTATGAAATAATGAAAATCAGTCACATGAACACATGTTGTAAACATTTCTAATATTCATACATTTTAGTGTGATGGTGGGTCCATTCTTCTGGCCTGCCATGTTCTGGATCAATCTGCTGCTCAAAAATCCAGTAATGTCCCAGTTTTATATGGCAGCCAGATTTTCATTCAAAACCTCCTGTTACTTTGTAGAATCCAGAATGCCATGTACCCTAATTATGCACCCAGAGCCTCTAGAGGAAAACAGCACACATCACAGATTCTTCACCATTCCTAACAGTGGACATGACGCTCTTTTCTGTACATTCATCCTTTTTACATCAAACAAACCTTGAGTGTCATGTGCAAAAATATATATATTTTTTTCTTATCTGAATGGAAGAGAAGAGAGTTCTGAAGAACCCAAATCATTTTTATTTAAAAAAAAAAATTTTTTTTTTACTTAATTAAATCTCCGGATTAGCAATGCACGTGCGCCTGGCTGTTCACATTTGATGTAAAAGTGGATTTTATTAATAAGACCAGGTCTTCCTCTTCTACTACTCCATTGTCCAATTCTAATGCATCATTTTCAGATGTTTTGATGAAGGTAAGGTTCCACATGGGCACTGTGATTGGTCTTTGGCTGTGATGCTCTGTGTGACCTTTTTATCATAACCAGCATTAACTTGTTCATCAGTTTGAGCCACAGTTACTCTTTGGAGGTAACTGAGCAGATGGGCAGTGAGAAAATTGCAATACACATAAATAATGGGAGGAAATGTTCAGGCCAACAGCAGCCTACTGGTTGGAGCCTAGGCCCCAGGATCTAAAAGTGAAAGTGACTATTGTCATTGTGAAACACAGCACACATTGAGACACAACAAAATGCTTCCTCTGCATTACACGTGCAGCAGGGGGAAGCTATTTAATGAACCCAGGGAGCAGTGATGGGGATGGTACCTTGCTCAAGGGTACCTCAGGGCAACCTGCTGGTCTGGGATTCAAACCTACAATCTTCTGAACCTAGGGCCAACTCCCTAACTACTAGGCCACCGCTGCCCCAAAAAATAAATCAAGGGAGAGCACAAATGCAATGCTCCACTACCAGAAATTATGCAGTCGAGATTCCCACATTTTGGGGAATTCGCAGGGGTCAGCACAGCCGATGTGCGATGGCTGAGCCTCACCCTGGATGAACAACCTTGGTGATCCTGATATCTCCCCTGCCAGGTAAGTATAGTCTTGGGTTAAAATCCCAGACTAATAGTTTATCCTGAGGTATCCTTGATCAAGGCAGCATCCCGATCACTGAATCGCTACCCCCTGCGGAATATGTGTGTATGGGTGAAAAGCAGTGGAGGTATTTTGTTGCTATGCTGTGTTTCACAATGATAGTCACGTTCACTTCACTAATTACACTCTGACGAGGTTAGCCCAAAATCTGTTGCTTCATAATGAAAAAACGAGCATCTCTCTCTGAACTGAACATGAACAGTGTTGTAAAGACGTTACAGAATTTAGTTCCCTTGTGTGGTGGACAGTCTTTAGGGTTAATCCAAATGTCACAACCTCCAATTTAGCCCTCTCAGGAGGAAGAGCAACAAAAGGCTCCAAAAATAATTAACAAAGGAGCAAGGCATCTTCTTGAGAACGATTAAAAAAGACTGTAAACAGTGAGGAGGCTTATAAAATGTCCTTGTACCGCCTTAAACTTCTGCATGTAAGAGACACTTTTCATTATGCTTCTTTCAAGCCTGGAAGCATGTGTGTGTGTATGTGTTTGTTTGTTTATGTGTGTGTGTGCGTGTGTGTGTGTGTGCGTGCGTGTGTGTGTGTGCGTGTGGGTATGTGTTTGTGTGTTTGGGTGTGAGTGTCTAGGCAAGTTGTAAAAGGCACCGAAGAGGAAAATAATCTATAAATCTCCAGTCCCTAAACCCGGACTGGCACGAGACAAGTAGTGAACAGAGGCAGCTGCTGCAGCTTTGGCTGAGGAAGAGACGGAGTTGCTGGCTGGGTGGACATGCCTTCAGCAGCCTGACAGGCGTGCAACTGCTACTGCACGCCACTGAGCAGCTACATTTCAGCACTAAATGTCAATTAGATCATCTTCACTTACCACACAATCAGAATTATTCAATCACAGCACATGATGGACTTTGGATTTCAAAGTCGTGCTGTCTAAGCATGGCAGCTGATTCACTCCAGACTGTTAACAGGTTGTGAAATTAAAAATGAAAACTTTTTCATATGAAGAATAATGAGGTATAATTTGACTGAAAGTTCAAATTGTTATCACGGGCACTGGCCATTATCAGGGTGCTGCAAATCATAAGCCAGAACGAATGGGAAAGAGTAGCTCCATCATGAAAAAATAAAAAATAAACATACAATGAACCAGCAAAATATACCAGTTCATTGTGGATTCAGTGTGGCATTGATTCAATTTCTAGCTTTTCTTGAAACATCATTTATACTTCTATATTTATATATGCATTTTTAAAGCATTTTAAAACTGAAATATTTTGCATCCATGTTTTGTATTGCTTGACCTAAAGACACATGTAGCTACTGATATAATTAATGTTGAAAGCACCAAAAAACAAGCTGTAAATGCATTGATACTCACTGGGCACTCGGTTGATAGCTCGGAGAGGCCTCAGCACTCGGACAGTACGAACAGCAGAGAAACTGACATTCTGCAGATTGAGAGAGTATTCCAGCATCCTATAAACACATACACACACATACAAATGTATTATTTCTTAAATTATAGCACAAACTTGCAATGAACTTTTATGAAATCCTTTGCATTTGAACTGAGCAAAAGCAGCATTTGCTGCATGATCAATGTCTATAATTCAGCATCAAAACATATAGTTGTGGAGTACATTAGCCAGGAATACATTTCAAATCATTCTAGGTAATAAAGGTTTCTTTTCTGGCAGCTAATATAATCTTACTTCTTACTCTTGCTTCACTACATGGAGTTTGTAACTCCAGGGACAATTTTCCTCATCCTGTAAAATAATCATTCCAGAGAATCAAGGGTTTTTTCAATCAGCACTGATATGTGTGATGGTTTAAGCATTTCAAGTATTTTAGAGCGATCTTAAACGTGCCTCGGCCAATTAGACAGCCAGTCCATAAACTGAACAGAGACGCTCTGTTGTAGACATTAGGACAGTTGTGTCATAGTGAACCAGTGCAGTTTTTGAAGATCTTTTTCAAACAACAAGATCAATGTCAGGAGGAGGTAGGAAGAGTAATAGTGAATGGTGAAACATATTTGATCATTTTTATTGACATGTTTCATTCGGTGCTTGGTGCTTGTATTCAGGTTCTAAATTTGAGGGTTTACTCAAGAGTTATCAATATCAGATCAAAGCTAACACTGTTGAGGGCACTAAACCAGCCTGAGTGCATAGTAGATCAATAAAGAGCCCCTGGAGCAATGAATTCAACTGGATCTGTTTCAGTCAGGTCAAAGAGGGGTATCCAGTGGAGGTCAACGTAATGAGATCTCCTACAATGCACACACATACTCATGTAAGCTCACACACACACACACACACACACACACACACACACACTCATACACAGCTGTTTCACACATGTGAACTTTGGAGAAAGGCAAATGAAAGAATTCCCTGTTTTTTTAAGCCGGCAAGTGAGCTTTGTGAGTTCCGCAGGGTATTTGTGTGCGAGTAGCTACATGATTACAGATTACAGTCAAAGCCACCTCTCTGACAAAACTGTCCATCTACCTAACAGCTGCATAAATCAGAGCTCCAATGAATTTGTTTGAAAATAAATGGACAAAAACTGTTCAGCGCAGATTTGGGCTGAGATACACTGCAGAGGGGGACACGCACTGAGAGATCTGCGTCACACGGATATTGACTCAAATTGAAGTTATTTTCAGTGCCTTCAAGAAATCATACATGGATGTCCAGGGCTGATGGTGATGTGCAAACACTACGAGCCTCATTAAGCGAGCAGCTCTCAGAAGAAATGTGTTCTGCTTTGGTTGCTTCTGAAATCTGCAGAGCAGCTTTTTCAGCCTGCTGATTGGGCCTGATGGTAACCAGCTGGTGGCAGGACTAGAAAAATAATAACATTTGGGGAAGTTCCCATGTCAAAAAACAGTGTCAAACAGAAAGAAAGATAAGGGGAGGTTAGAGAGAGAGAGAGAGAGAGAGAGAGAGAGTAGCATGGGAAGGAGAGTAGTGTGTGTGTGTGTGTGTGTGTGTGTGTGTGTGTGTGTGTGTGTGTGTGTGTAGGTTGGTGAAGCAGGACTTGCGTGAGGACACTCCACAAAACTCCACAAAGCATCCATGAAGTTGCCTGAGAGACAGAACTACACACTGTAAGCATGTGACCATATACTTACATCATCAACAAACACACACACACACGCGCGCGCAAATAAACATTAAAATCATAAATGATAATAAAATGCAGACACAAACGCAAACACATTTTTTCTGCCTACACACACAGACACACTTAGGTATGCATAACACATTTACACACACCAAACACACAGACTCCATTTATGACATCACACACACTGGTAAAAATTACACATACATAAACACAGAACATTTTCAATCACTTCTCCCCAAACACACACACACAGCGGTGCAGCGGTGGGGGCAGCGGTGGCCTAGCGGTTAGGGCATTAGCCGCATGATCGGAGGATCGGGGGTTCAAACCCCTTCCCAATAGGTTGCCCTGAGGTACCCTTGAGCAAGGTACCGTCCCCATCACTGCTCCCCGGGCGCTTTCAATAGCTGCCCACTGCTGCACGGGTTTGAGTGTGCATGGGTAAAATGCAGAGGTCCAATTTCGTTGTGGTTCATGTGTGCTGTGCCGTGACCTCGCAATGACAAGGGTTGTCACTTTCACTTTCACACACACACACACACAAACACACACACACACACATAACCTACACAGGAAAGAATAAAACAAAAATTACAAACACTTTCCAACTAACTACACAAACAACATGTGTTCATTACAGACAGACAGACAGATAGATAGATGGATAGATAAAAAGACAGACAGGCAGACAGACAGACAGATAGATAGATAGACTTTTAAAAAATTTCCATTAAAAGAACTTTACAGCACTAGGGTGTTTACACACATACACACACAAACACAAACACACACACACACACACACACACACACAGGGTAAACACAAACAGCTTCATATAATGTCACTTGGAACTGGGGTTGAAGAAAGTTGGACACCTAACTCAGCTCATCTCTTATCTGTTTGTATATGACAGAGCTCAAGTGAAGGATGGCACACTTTGCCAGAATCCCTCTGTATCCTGACAACAATGGCCATACAATCAACAATGGCTGCACTGAGCAAACACAGTGCCAGCAGGGAGGGAACTATAATAGGAAAAGTATGAGAGAGGCCAGGGACCGCAATTCAAAACAAGTCTGACCTTCAGCATCCGTAAGAAATCAGCTCAGTTCAATTCCCAAGAGAGAACACTGAGTAGCGGCTACGTTCTTCCATGTCCTGTGTGAACATCAAGTACACCAGCAGCAGGAGAAAAGAATCAGAGAAAGCAGAGAAATGCAATCTGCCCTTTTTTACAAACTATTCCATAACCCTCCTCTCAGTGGCAGCCATGCCATGACTATTTAACTAGCACAGAGAGGCAGAATTATGCTTTGAGGCATGTCTTGCCTCCTCTCCTCTATTTCACTCTCTTTATCTATCTCTCTCTATCACTGTTCCTCGTTGTCTTCAAAGCAACAGCCCTGGCTGCAGTTCAATCAGGGCTCGGTGTCTTCCACCACCTGGCAGGTTAAATGAAGCGAGCCAGGAGATGTTCATACTTTCTACTGTTACATATCCTTCTTCCTCTCTCTCTCTCTCTCTCTCTCTCTCTCTCTCTCTGTCCTCACTACTGCCCTCCTAGCCTTGTACGCATCAGTTAACTTATCATTCATTCTTCAATCTTTCTCCATCGCCTTTCTTTACTGCTTTTCTGAAGGCGACCTACAGATTATACAGTATATCTTTGTCTCTGAGGCATGTACTGATAGGGACATAGAAACATATTTTCCTTAAACATATATTTAATACCGTTGTCATTTTCACCAGAGGAGGAAACAACAAACTTAACAAACCAGTATGAACTAACTGATAATAATAATGACGTTATTAGATATAGAAGAGCATATATATATATATATATATATATATATATATATATATATATATATATATATATATATATAAAACTTACTTAAGTGTAATTCTCTAGTCAAGCAGTATTTGACCAGAGAGGAGAAAATACAAGAAAGAATGACCTTAAAATTAAAAGTAGTCTAGACTGTTTTGAAAGATAGCAGGTGATACCAACACTGAGTTTAACACTACAGCTAATGTTTAACAGCATATGTTGGCATTACAACCAAGCTTCATAATAAATCACTGTATCTTTGTTTTTCCAGCAAAAATATAAAGAAATAAGACATGGCTCAATACAAGAGATGTATTTATCTAGCCATCCATCCATGTCCGTGGTCTAATCCACTACTAATGTAAGACACCAAAACAGTAGTCTGATCAATGCAGGATGCACTTCTAACATCTGCAAATACCTGTGAATGGTTGTTATCGATTCCAGGTGACTCGAACACAAATTAGCGAGATGAAGAGCTCAGATGAGGCAAGCTGGCACAATCCAGTGTCATCAGTACTTCTGGCCAAATAGCACCTCGGTGGCTCTATTACTTCCAAGAGCTCCTCAATCTGGCCTTGAAAAGACGGACCCATCGGATATGAAGAACAGCATTTATTGCTTTAGATGTCATCCCAACACTTTAACCAGGGCCCTGGTAGCTCCGCAAATGCTTCTCACTCTCAGGCATAAGCTGGTCTAAAGTAATTCATTTATATTTCTACAGTAAACCAATGCACAAAAAAAAACAGGTATCCAACAAGAAGAATAAATAAGTCAAGAGCTGCCAGCAACTCTGCATAATCTGCAGTCAAATCCATTTACATTAATGTGAACAAGTGATGACAATGAATGACACATACATTCACTAAAAAATACTGAAAAAATACTGAAAAAATACTGCGAGGTAAGAACCCAAAAGCAATATCCAACTGCAACAGACATTCGTTGAGTATTCTAAAAGCTTCCGTCTGCTTCATTTTAATGCTAAAATAACACAAACATAACGAAACTATAAATTTCACTAGCTACAATCAGCCAAGATGCCCTAAAGAAATAAGAAATGGGCTATCATTATTATCATTATTATTATTATTAAAGACAAGAACAACAATAATAAAAATACTAATAATACATTTTATTATTTAGTCTGTACAGCATACACTGAAAATTGTCCACTTTCCTGCTCCTTGACATGAGTGATGGCCATTAAATTGACAGTATGTGCTGCACTCATTGTTATTGTCATGACCACCAGAAAATGGCTGCCCTTCAACTGTCTCCTGTCTGCCTCCAGCTGTGGGCAAAAAAGACTGCAGCAACAATCCTGCAGGAAAGCATCACAAAAATCTTTCACAATAAGGAACTACTGGTACACTACTGTTATACTACAAAATTGTGTGAGAGAGAGAGAAAGAAGATGAAGGAAAATAAGAGAAGCAATGTAATTCATGGAGGCTTACTAAGGAGTTCATGAACACTAGTGTTTTTAGAGCAAATGCAGGGCCTTCGTTTGGGGCCAGGAGAGAAATGAGCAGAGCATGTGGCAGAGAAGAGGGACTGTCTGAGTGAGAGAACCCATGCTCAGAGACAACCTGTCACACCCTTCACTCGAGTCTGTCATCCTGACTCCAGAGACAAATAGGCTGAGGGAGGGAGGCAGAAAGAGAGAGAGAGAGAGAGAGAGAGAGAGCGAGAGAGAGAGAGTGAGAGAGAGAGAGAGAGAGAGAGAGGTAGAGAGAGAGAGAGAGAGAGAGAGAGAGAGAGAGAGAGAGAGAGAGAGAGAGAGAGAGAGAGAGAGAGAGAGAGAGAGAGGGAGAGAGAGAGAGAGAGCAAAAGTGAATTGGGTCTGGCCTGGTGTCTCTAGCTGTCAATCGCAGTATATCATACTCCAGCTAAAGGCTGCGTTTAGAAACGAGATAAAATACAGCAGCTACTATTGTCTTGACAGTGTGAAGAAGCCTCACTCATACTCAATAAATAGATGCTCATGTGTGTCCCAGGAGAATGTGAATGCTGCAAGAATGATACATATTTGTAAAAGCCTTAAGGAAAGGTCTACTGCAGGGGCATTAGTCTCAGAAACATGAACACGTTGTCTACAATGTCAAAGCTAATTCAGTAAGCAGTGTTATGTAAATTCACTTTACTTTCAGTCCCCAAACAATCTCAGCTCTCAAGGTGAAAACTTGCACAATAAACACTTACAAATACATCTCACGAAAGCAGACAAGGGGTATTAACTGGCATGATGGTCTAGCCTTTTCATTTTTTGTTTAACTTCCAAATTAGCTCAAATCGTTTCTACTGTTGAAGAACGCTTGTCACTTTTGTGAACTCAGGCAAATCAACGGGAGCTCCTAAGTGTGAACAATGGCATTGTGTACAAACGAGAGGGCAAATCGGCTTTGCTGGAAGCTGAAATGAGTCTGTGCTCGTTGCCAAGCAGCAGGGGGTGTCTGAGGCTGATACCTTCCCTGTTAGCACTGGATCCTTGAAGGATTTTTAAAGATTAAGAGGAGCTCATTCTAGCCTAAACGTCTCTCTTGCTGAACCACCAGTAGTGATAAGATACTGAGCATGCACACCAAAAGTTCAAGAGAGGCGTTCTCTTCACAAGGATATGAAATGTAACAACTTTAGCAAACCCACCCTGCCAATAAACAGAAAAGATTGAGCCCTCTTTGATAAATTGGTAATGACTTAAATATAAGTACGATTTGCAATGAACCAGACTTTATCTCTTATAGCTTATCTAAAATTATGATTTTTTTTTAACTTTTGGTGAAATGTTGATTATGGAACACGTGTACTTAATATCATCTCATTCTATTAATTTTACTAAAGAGATCAATGTAGTGCATGGTGGGTTGTGGTGGTGCAAAATCTGCCTATAAAGCTCAGTTTTACACTACTGAGTGTGGCCACCACATCCTATTTAGTCAATCAGGCAAGAGCAAGCAAATCCTAGACACAGATTATATACAAGGCATTCTCTGAATGTAGAGAGGGAAAATAAAGGTTTATTTAATTTGACATCAGTTTTTCTTAATAATGAAAATAATGTTATCTGAATTTATACAATTAATTCCCACTAATTATGTCAGGCTAAATGAATTTTTGGTGAGAAAAGTTTTATGTAACATGTTGCAGCTTCTAAGTGAAAATCTTCAGAGGTTAGATTATAGCTTTGTTGCTCCAATAGTTAGTTTGCTTGCAATATTGCATTTTCATGAAGAGTTCGGACTCAGTGTAAGTCAATAAAACATATCCCTTATCCAGAGCTGTGTAGATGGTAAGTATTTCATCTGGAGTGCTATCAAATTTGCTATAGAGAAATTGGTTTTGCCAACGTGCCAGCAGAACATGCCAGCAATCTGTCATTTCTGCATGCTTCTCTTGTGTACACACGTTGGCTGATATTGCCTGGATATCCTTCCACATGCTCCATATGTTGGGGCAATTTCCACCCCAACAAATAGTCTTATGCATCTCTCAGCAATGCACATGGGGTTAGCGCTGTGCCAGCAAAGGCTGGTAGCAAAGACCATGGGGTCTCTTGGTCAGGACAGAGAATTAAAATGGCTGAGCACTGATACTATAAGCTGTGTAACAAACATTGAACACATAGTTTTATTTCTGACATAACTTCTTATGTAAAACTTGTAAAAACTCTGGTAACATTAGGCACATAAATTGAGACTGACAGGCTACAACCTTGAACAGATTCACACACAGTTGCAGTTTTCAACCCTTTCATGTTTTCCACCTTTTGTTTCAGGCATGTCTTTTTATTCTCTCATCAATCTACACACTTCTCCACAGTGACTAAGCAAGAGTTTCAGAGTGTTTTGTTATGTGTTAAAATAAAGAACTAGTACAGTTAGGGCCATAAACATTTGGACAGAGACAGCTTTTTTCTAATTTTGGTTCTGTATGCATAAAAATTTGAGGAACTAAATAATTTTTTAATACAATCCATTCATTTCATGGGCTCAAAAGTAATTGGACAAATTGAATAACTGAAAATGTTAATTTCTAATACTTGGTTGAAAACCCTTTGCTGGCAACGACAGCCTGAAGTCTAGAACTCATGGACATCACCAGATGCTGCGTTTCCTCCTTTTTAATCCTCTGCCAGGCCTTTACTGCAGCAGCTTTCAGTTGCTGTTTGTTTGTGTGTCTTTCTGTCCGAAGTTTAGTCTTCAACAAGTAAATGCTGCTTAGTTGGGTTCAGATCAGGTGACTGACTTGGCCATTCAAGAATATTCCACTTCTTTGCTTAAATAAACTCCTGGGTTGCTTCTGCTGTGTGTTTTGGGTCATTGTCCATCTGTATTATGAAATGATGAAAGGTTTGACTGCATTTAGCTGGATTTGAGCAGACAGAGTGTCTTTGAACACCTCAGAATTCATTTGGTTGCTTCTGTCCTGTGTCACATCATCGATAAACACTAGCGTCCCAGTGCCACTGGCAGCCATCACACTGCCTCCGCCATGTTTTACAGATGATGTGGTATGCTTTGGATCATGAGCTGTTCCAAGCCTTCTCCATAATCTTCTCTTGCCATCATTCTGGAAGAGGTTGATCCTGGTTTCATCTTTCCAAAGAATGTTTTTCCAGAACTGTGCTGGCTTTTCTAAGATGCTTTTTAGCAAAGTCCAATCTAACCTTTCTATTCTTGAGGCTTATGAGTGGCTGCACCTTGCAGTGCACTCCGTGTATTTACTTTCATGCAGTCTTCTCTTAATGGTAGACTTGGATATCGATGCACCTGCCTCCTGGAGAGTGTTGTTCACTTGGTTCGCTGTTGTGAAGGAGTTTCTCTTCACCATGGAAATTATTCTGCGATCACCCACCACTGTTGTCTTCCGTGGACGTCCAGGTCTTTTTGCATTGCTGAGTTCACCAGCGCTTTCTTTCTCAGGATGTACCAAACTGTAGATTTTGCTACTCCTAATATTGTAGCAATTTCTTGAATGGTTTTTTTTTGTTTTCGCACCTTAAGGATGGCTTGTTTCACCTGCATAGAGAGCTCCTTCGACCGCATGTTGTCTGATAACAGCAAAACAGCACCACACCTCAAATCAGCTCCAGGCCTTTTATCTGATTAATTGATAATGACATAACGAAGGAACTGCCCACACCTGCCCATAAAATAGCCTCTGAGTCAATTGTCCAATTACTTTTGGTCCCTTTATAAAGAGTGTGGCACAAGTTAAGGAGCTGGAACTTCTAAATCCTTCATCCAGTTGGAATGTGGATACCTCAAATGAAAGCTAAGAGTATACAAAATATGTGCATGTCCATTATATTACTAGAATTGGAATATGTTTCAGTAAACAGGTACAAAAACAAAACCAGTGTCAGTGTCCAAATATACATGGACCTAACTGTATATAAGTAATCTACTTAAGTAAGCAATTGATCTTACATGTATGTTTCTTCTAGCTGTAATCCTTGAGATAATTGTCTTTAGGACTGCAAGACAGAATTGTGCCAAGACTCAGAATTGGAAAAAAAAAAACAGAAAAACTTCCTACAGCTTTGAAAGTGCCAAAAAACCATGGTCATCTCCATCATTCCCAACGGCAAGAGACTTGGAACCAACAACTGTCTTCCTAGGTCCAGCTACTCACACAGACTGAGTAGCTGTCATGCTGTCAGACATGATGGTGATAGTCTCATGCTGGGGATTGATAGCACAATGCTAAGCAAAACCTCTTCCAGGGTATTCAGGGTCTCAGGCTAAAGCAGGGGTGTCAAACTCCAGTACTGGAGGGCCGGCGTTCAACCCAGTTTGGTAGTTTCCCTCCTCAAACACACTCACTACACCTGCCACTAAGTGTGAACCAGATGTGTTAAAGGAGGGAATTCACCAAAATGTGGACTCCAGGACTGGAGTTTGACACCCCTGGGCTAAGGGGTGTGCCTATTTTTTAACAGGACAAGGATCTGAAGCATTCCACGAAGAAAGCACAGAAATAACTTCAGGGAAACTCTGAAAGGTCTGGAGTTGGATTCAGTACCTGACATCTCCAGAACATTTCTGGAGAGACCTGAAAATGACTTTGAAACAATGTTCCACATCTAAACTGGTTGAGCTTGGAAGATTCATCCAAGAAGAGTGCCAAAGTTAAGGGTATTATTTGTAGTCTGATGAGGAAGAAGTGAACCCTTTTTAAGACGAACATTAAAAATAAAATTTTAAAAAAGGGCTTCAAAGGGTCTGAAATATCTCCATGCGCAGTACGACCCTGCACTGCATAAAATATATAAGCACAGTCAAGGCTCTAATCTTGTTTTAAATGTAATGATGTTTCATTTTGATTATTTCCTTTGATATCTATCTTAATTTAGTTTAGTTTTTGCATCAACAAACTACTTGGAGGTAAAAATACTGACAGTGCTTACTTTGCAAAAAGGTTTTTTAACTCTTTAACTCTTTAACTTCAAGTGTTTCCTGACCATGATCCTTGAAGCCCACTGACTTGCAGATTTTAGTGTTTTCTTTGCTTCCTGCACATCCAGTTCAACCCAGGAATGGGTAGTTAATTAGATCAGAGGTATGGGCACCATGGAAAACTCTCTAGATTGCATAATTTGGAAGGCTCTAGGACCTATGGATGGGAAATAAATTAACGATTAAGTATAACTTGCGTTTCCATCACCAGATGGAACTAACGTGAAACCAAAAGAGTAAGAGGTGAAAAGGCACACTGGCTAAACGTACAAACGTGCTACATTTGTAATAAACATGCCCACTCATGGAGTAATACAGTCTCTAAAGAGATTTCTCCCCCCTTGCTGATTATGCATCTTAATACTTAAAGAAATTTCTGAAAAACTACAAGGGTTTTGGAACTTCTAGGACACTGGATATTTAATGTATACATTTATTTTATGCAACATCAGTGTTCATGTTAGCAGTCAGGCTATAGTTGTATGATGTATTTGCATAAAGCATGCTGAGTATTACAACAACAGTGATGGATGAAAACACGAAAACAATCTAAATTGTAAATTATCTTAAAAAAAGCCTGCAATGCTGTATATCTATATGGGTAGTCTCATACACCCCTTTACCTATTAAGTGCTAAGGCACCGAGCTAAACCATTATCATTTGGCCATTAATAAGGAATACTTTAGACTTCCATGAGTTTAGTTTATCCTCACTCACCCTGCCAACACAATGAAGAAGTCTAGCCGGTTCCAGGTATCTCCAAGGTAACACTTCTTGCCAAAGATGCCCAGTGCTACCATCTTAATAACCATCTCCACGGCAAAAAAGGCAAAGATGAAGTCATCAAAGTCCTAAAAGGGAAAAAAATACATTCAAATAGTTAGCACTAAACTCTTCTACTGCAGAATTAGCAAAACTTTCTTCATTCAGATCAAAGTACAGGGGACAATGGCTCTGATTCTTGCTGAATTAGCAATATCACAAACAAATATGTGGCTACAAGAAACTTCACGGTGGCATATAGAGGAGGGAACTACTTTCTGCTTTAACTTTCACAGCATGGGGTTTGTTTGTTTGTTAGAGTGTGAGAGTGTGAGAGTGTTTGTGTGTGTGTGTGTGTGTGTGTGTGTGTGTGTGTGTGTGTGTGTGTGTGTGTGTGTGTGTGTGTGTGTGTGTGGAGGTGTGTGTGTGCATCCACAAGCTGACCAGGCCCTTCTGCGATGCCCTGTTCAAAATGTTCTCTACAGGAAACGCCTTGTTCATTTATTCATGATAAACACAGTTTTCAAGGAACACAGTGAAACAGATCTGCATGTAGGTACCCTGCACATGATTAATTAATGCAAAGCAGGCCAATTAAGAGAAAAAGTGAGTTTATAGCAGAAATTATTAAGTCTCATTTACTTTCTCCTCTGGCATATTTGCTCACAGTGCCAATTTATTTTCCACTGACTTTATATGATATTCCATATGAAGATGAAAGATCAAGCCAGGACATAATTTCAACACAGTGTGGAAAAAATATATATCACTTATTCACAAAAACGCTTGTGTGCAATGATGTGAGATACAGATAAATAATACTGGATAATAGGCTTGAACGAATGAAGTTTCCTGAACAGAAAAGGGAAGAATTTCATTTTGAAAGTAACAACAGCATCAGGTCAGTATAGAACATTGAGTGCTTTCCTGGAGAAGTCACTAAATAGATGAACAAAGTGATTTCAGTTAGGTGTTCTTCTAATTTTGTCAGACTTGGATTGTTCTATTAAGCTGAATGTTTGCATTTTTCAGTGTGGTTTGCTACAAAAAATCAACAGATAATATACAGACTGGTCGACTGTATAGTATCAACAATAAATCAGCTCTGCCTAAATGAACTTTCTGCACAGGCAGAGATGAAAGAGTCTAGCCAGCTGGTGCTCTTGTTAATCACATGTGAAATGGTCGAAGGCACTTGGGCTAGTCTGCCCTCACTGACCCCTTCCATTCCCTGAAGGGTAATTGTCATCGCATGGGAAATGCACCTGGGTTTTCCAAGCCAGCAGGAGCATTAACAAGGGAATCCCTCCAGCCAAGATGGCTTTGGAATGCAGGAAACAATCAACTGTAAGTTGCAGTGACTAAGCATATTGTCATCTCTGCAACATTTTATCCACCTTCACTCAGTGTGTCACAGAGCCAATGCCTTTTTCTATAGGGAACATTGCTGAGAGTCAGAAAAAGTATGGCGACATTTAACATGACTGCTCTGAGAGCAATGCTTTTGAAATAAATGCTGCTGTTGGTCATGTTGTGTCAGAACATAAAATGTATAAGTATAGGACAAGGTACATATGCATGCTAACCGTTCATTTTTCTTACCACAAACTGCTACACTCGACTGCTCATTTTTTTTTATCCCTTAATTCCTGAAAGAAGTCAAAATAAACAAATGAGACAAGTATTCTTCACATATCCTGGAAAACCAAGGAACCTAGGATTAGCGGTTAATTTGAAGGTGGAACTAAAGTCTGATGTTCTGAATGAATGGGAAGAAAATAAAGTGTGTTTGTGCCCTGTTTTCTTTTGTTTTTTAAACAAGGTTCAATTGAAGTCTGATCTTCAGATTAGATATTTGAGGAAGTGTGTCATGGCATGAACAAAACAGATTTCCAAGAAATCCTTAGAATAATAGGTTTTGATCAGACTGGGAAAAGTTACAAAACCATTTCAAAAGATTCCGTCCAGAGTGAGACAGACTGTGAACAAAAATGGAGAGAATTCACAAACATTGTTACCCGTCTCAGGAGTGGATGCCAAACAAAGATCAGTCCAAGAGCAATATGTGTAATAATTGGCAAGTTTACACAAGAGCCCAGAGTGACTTCTCAGCACCTACAGACCACATTGGCTGCTGCTCAGGTTCATGGGTACATCATCAGGAGAACACTTAACAAACAATGCTGTACATAAACAGTGTTGCAAGGAGGAAGCCAGTGCTCTATAAAAAACACATTCCTGCCCGTCTAAAGATCAACTGGATGAAACAAAACATAACAACAATAAAAATATTTTGCGGAAAAATGAGAGCAAAATAGATTTTTTTTCATTCGAATGCGAACAGTTAGGTAAGGAAGAGTAAAGGTAGTTAGCAGTGCTACCTGCTTTAACAAAGAACACGATGATGAAAAAAAAAAGCACAGCCCTGAGGTTTCGTAATGTAACAAACAAACTGCTATAGTTTTATAATAACTTTGATGAGAATATTAATAGTTTTAAGGTCTTATGCTCAGTTCCTGCAGAGACTTTTCCATTCAAATTCATCAATCAACAACACTGACTGAACTAATAAACAGGTTAAAATAAAATAGTAAATCCTGTGAAAACAACAAATAAAGTATGAAAAATAAGATACAATTAACTGATTAACTGGTAAAACCACTAAATTGCAATATTTAGACTGTTCGGTACGATGGTACTGTGGGCGGTGCTGTCATCTCACAGCAAGGTCCTGGTTTCAAATCCCAGGCGGGGCAGCCTGGGTCCCTTCTGTGTGAAGTCTGCATCATCTTTCCATGGGTTTCCTCCAGGAGTTCCAGTTTCCTCCCACTGTCCAAAGACATGTATGTCAGCTGGACTGGAGATGCTAAATTGTCTCCTAGGTGTGAATGTGTTTGTGTGTCTGCCCTGACTGGCAACCTGTCCAGGATGTTTCTCTATATTTCTCTGCATCTGTTGAGATAGACTCAAGCACCCCCTGCAAACTTACTCAGGTTGCGCAGTTGTGATGATGAGAGAATGAATGAGATAGAATTGTCTATCCATCTCTCCATTTGTTATCTGAGCCACTCATCTGGCTGCAGCATTGCTAAAGCCTATTCCAGCACTAATAGGTAAAAGGCAGGGAAACAGCCTGGACAGGTCCCCAGCCTATCATAATTCAGACGCTCAAACAAACGCATGCACACATTGACACTGAGGGGCTATTTTTATAACATCACCTCATGTTCTCAATGGGACTAACTTTACATTTTTGCTTTTAATTACTTCCTAAGCAGTAAAGCATTTGACATTTTTTCCTAATTCTGACCAGCTGAGAGCTGATCAAAGCCATGATCTGTGGGATGCAGGTCTTTGTTCTGTTGTCATTCTTGATGCATGTGGACATCACTGATTAGCATGTGTGCATGTTTCAGGGCACTTGTTCATCCTCACTGAGGGCAGATATGGGCCACTTACACTAACATATGTAAACCATTAAGACAAAAATATTGGTTCTGGGCAAAACATTGGTATGAAGCAATAGGATTTGCATTGTGAGCAAAGCCTTTGGAATTTATCAATATATAAAAAGATACTGGCCAATATTATCGGTTATCAGGCAATCACATTTCCATACCCTTTAGATCTACATATAATATCCAATATAATAATAATATCCAATTTCTGTGTGTTGACTACTGTATTTCTGTGTGTCTTCCATCACTGGTATACACAGCAGTTGCTATGCAGATAAAGCCAAGATTGTATATTAGGAAGGTGCTTATGTTACATATCTACATATAATATCCGATATACGTGACAAAAGACACTGATCAAAGAAACCTAATCATAGGTTTAAAAGAAAAAAGACTTTCAGAGGGCTTCGTCTTCAAAGCAGTATTCTGTAGGAACCACCCCTTTCTTATAGTCTGACCATCTTTGCTTGGTTTACATGAACATACAGCATGTTTTTGAACATGGCGTGGTTCAGCAGTTCTCTAAAAAAACAGTGCAGACTTGGGGAACCCCTCAACACAGCACACAGCCTGCCAGCGAGCCTTAATGATTCAGTATTCTTCCACACATCTATCTCCTTCAGCCGTTTTCTCTTTTTGCTTTTCTTCCTCTTCCCCTTTCATTCCCTCCTCTCTTAGGCTGCATTGTCCCAGCTATCTCTTTCAAATTCCTCCCCCTTCCTTTTTCTCCACCATCTCATCCATCCATTTCTATTAAAGACTTGTCATCCCTCTCTTTCATATCGTCTGCCAGGCGTTTAAAAATAGCCGTAGTCGGTGGGGAGAGTTGCATGTGGTGTGACTGAAGGCGAGAGAGTTCATCTGTGTGCTGCGATCTTTTCAGCACTGAATAAATCTTCTCATGGTGTCCCCTTTGTTGTCCGAGCAGCTTAGTCGTTTATTGCCTGCGCAATGAGTTTGATAGGATTATGCCTTTGCTGGCATAGAAGGTTATTCTGGTGCGAATGATGTCCTCGCTCTACTGCATTTACATCCATCCGAACACACCCAGGCCTCATGCAGTGTGGAAAAGCATATGGCCACCGCTCTCTCTCTACTGTTTTTCTGTGTGTTGACTACTGTATTTCTGTGTCTTCCATCACTTGTATACACAGCAGTTGCTATGCAGATAAAGCCAAGACTGTATATTAGGAATTTGCTTATGTTACTTTAGAGTGATTACGTTGCGCATCTCATTTGAGTAAGTGCAAACAACCAGCCACAGAAAGCTGTTTAATTTCTGAAAATTATAAGCAGCAATCGTCGAGGTCCAGGCACACTTTAATTAAGAGTGTGCAATTTGGAACAATGTCAACGTAAATACTTTTTTTATTATTTACTTTTAATATTAATTAGTGCGTTTCAAATATGCATACAATTATTAACAATACAATTAATTATAATATTAATATAAGCCTCAGTTAAATGCTCTTCCTAGTCAGTTTCACAACAGAAAATCAGCTAGAATCTTCTTTATTAAATTGTTAGCGGGTGTGGCAGTAGTAATGAAAGACAAGGTGTTGCGTAGCCTTATGATTGACATTAAGTCTAACTGTGACATTTACCCTTCTGAGTACTTCAATTCAATAAAGTGACCTTTGGTTTGGTTCAAACTAAAGATTGTGAAATTAATAGAACTTCAATTCTGTTTCTTATGATCCATGAACATGAGCCTAATGATAACATCCAGCAGTGAAACATCACATTAAATTGCTAGTTTTTGGAAGGAATTCCGTTCTGTTCTGTCTGCTCTGGTGACTGTGAGAATTACATTTGACCCACTAAATCTACTCGGCGTATGCAGCCTTCCTCTCAGACCTCTTCAGGGCGTTATTAGCTAAAGGCAGTTATTCAGTTCCCTCAGTTACTTTTTCACTCAACCAAACATTTCACCTGACAATTTTTCCCTAATTTCCCTAATAACAATTATTTATACCAAAAGTTAAAAACCAACACATAATAATCCTGTTTATATAAATTTACACCTGGATTAGCATGTGGTGCCCATATTTCAAATGTAAATATCCCCCTTTTAAACCCGGGAGAGCACTTTGATTTATTTGAGCCCACTTTAAGGCAGACAGCGGGGAAAGCTTACGACTACATTGCAGAAGTAGGTTTTGCATTTAATTTAAAATAGCTCAAGATCCAAACCCAAAATGCATGGTCCCCTGAGGCTTTTTTCAGTTCAGCACATAGCAAAAATCATACTATATGACTCAGATTCAGGCTATATGGCCCAATTTTTGCTATGATATAGCGCCACCATCAGGCCAATCAGGGTTCACTTCAGCTGCTTATAGAAAGTGTTTGTATGTTTTATTAATGTTTTGCACATTTGAATAGAGAACTGTGGAAGTGGAAGAAGATGATAAAGTGTAAGATAATGTAAAGAGCCTGGACCCCCATAAAATGATGGAACGTTTAAATAACAAAGAAAACAAAATGCATGCTAATCACTATTTTGTACTAAAATCATGTTCCTTTAGCCCTTAAATCCTGTCCCTTCAGCACTACACCCATTACAGGGCTCTTTTCATATGCGGTTGTCAAGGTAACAAACATAACAAAGTAATTCACTTAAATAACAAGGAAGAAATGGGAATCCCCAGAAAAAAAATGCTTTTATTTGTCTATTCCTCTATTCCTCCAGGGGGAAAAGGTACTAGTGTACTTAGAGACCAAAACCAGCTACAACAGCCATACTCTCTCATAAGTGCGGGGGGCGGAGGGGGAGGGGGGTAGCCAGCAGTTAATTCAGCCACATACACTGAAGAAGAAACTAAAACAAGCATAATCACATTCCTTCTCTTCACGCTAAGAGCAGCATTAGTGTATTAAGTCTGGTAGGTGTATGTGCATATCACATATCAGAGAGGGAGAGAGGGAGAGAGGGAGAGAGAGAGGGGGAGAGGGAGGGAGAGGGGGTGAAAATGACAGGGAGAGGGGGCGAGAGGCAGAGATAGTAAAAACAGAAAAAAGAGAAAGGGAGAAAGGAAAGAGAAAGAGAGAGTGAGAATGAATGAGAGAGAGATAGAGGGGAAGAGAGAAGGGATTGGGGATTGGAAGACAGAGGAAGTGGAGAGTGAAAGTGAGACAGAGAAAAGGGAGAGTGAGCCAGGAAGCAGCAGATGAATAAATGAAGATGTGTTGTGTGGGCAGAGAAAAAATGAAAAAAAAAAATAAAAAAAAAAAATATATATATATATATATATATATATATAGAGAGAGAGAGAGAGAGAGAGAGAGAGAGAGAGAGAGAGAGAGAAAGAGAGAGAGAGAGAGAGAGATAGAGAGAGAAAGAGAAAGAGAGAGAGAGAGAGAGAGAGAGAGAGAGAGAGAGAGAGAGAGAGAGAGGGAGAGAGAGAGCCCAGTAGACTCTCTGGCTTTATTATCTCATTGGTTTCTATTATTCCACCATAGGCTTGTTTTCCAGCTCATGCTGAGGTTAACTCAAGTTAACTCATACCAGCCTCGAGTCTCCACATTTCTGCCTGATAGAGATGGGAGCTGATTGGCTGTCTTTGTGAATTACCTGACAGCTGCTTTATCGTCTTCTTTTCAGTAAGAATGGTTTATTTCCATATGCTAAAGGAAGAGCATGATCTGATATTAGGTAATCACTGTTAACACAACCTACACCAACCCCCACCCCCCAACATATACACACACACACACACACACACACACACACGTATGAATAAAAGTCACATGACCATGGATGAGTCATCACCACTTTCCAATTCTAATGATGGCTTTACAGAATAAAACTCATGCAGAAAGTTACAGGCCGCAACAAGAACAGGAAAAACCATTTCCACACAAACCCTGGAAGGTGTTCAAAATAAAATAAGCCAAAAGATTTTAAAAAGTGATGGTCTGCTATTTCTGATATACAGTATTACTTTGACTTCATAAAATAGCCTGTCATGCTATTTATCCTACGTTTGCAAAATGGAATCATTTAGAGAAAGATGAAAACGAACAACTAAGATAGTTTATGAGACAGCAAGCAAACAAAGCAGAAGGAATGATGACACACAGAATTAACAATTCATTTAAATGTGTTAACAACTGGCTTACAAGCAAATATTCTTTGTTCCAGAAGAACCTATTTTACAATGATGTCTTATGACGAGTGAAAAACAAATCACTGAGAGAGAGAGAGAGAGAGAGAGAGAGAGAGAGAAGAGAGAGAGAGAGAGAGAGAGAGAGAGAGAGAGAGAAATACAAAGATTGCTCTCTTTTAGCCCTCGGGCGGAACACTTGTCTGTGGTATAAAGCAAAAGGAATTGAGAAGATTTAAACCAAAGTCCATGTCCTTAAGCTGAGCCCTGCTCTCAGCAAGTAAAAGATAAAACAGAGCTGTGTTTTCGCAGTGTAATCTGCCTTGAATTACTGGAGCTCACCACATAAGGTTTTGGGCATTTGTTTCTGGAACATATTCAACACAACATGCTTCAGGATATGTAGAGAACCCCAGTGTTCAGTGCAGAAGAAAATACTAACTGAACAAAAATAAAAGAACATTTTCAGTCAGAAAAAACTGAAGATGACTACAGGTCTACAGGAAAACAACAAGACTTTAGTCCCAATACTGGCCTAAAATCTATCTGCAGGCCTACACTTCAACTATAGGCCTGGAGTCCAATTTACAGGTTTACAGTCCAATTACAGGCCCATAGTCTAAATACAGAGCTTGAGTCCAGCTACTAATCTAGAATCCAACAACAGGCCTAAAATCCAAAAACAGGAGTAAAGTCAAACTATAGACTTAGAGCCCAACTTCAGGCTAGTCTCCCACAAGAGGCTTTTTTATTGGTTGCAATTAGTAGTAAATCTGTTTCTGAGGGTTATAGGAGTGATGGGAATTCTGACTGTTTTCAGTGATTTAGATCAGTTGGATAAGTTCACCAAGAATATGTTGTTTCAGCTTTCATTAATAAAAAACACTGCCAGCTTATTTAAATTAGACAAAATTAGCAATGCTATGAGCTATGTGTATTTGCTGTTACAATTTGCTGTCACTTATTCAGTGAAGTCTTGTTGCATCAACTTCACTGGACTGGTTAAAACAAAGCTAACCGACCACAAAATGAGTCGCTTGCATCATTTCTCCTCAAACATTTGCTCGCATGTTTCTCTTCCTTAATACCAGCAGAAGTCTGCTGCTTGTTTAAATACAGTCAGAGCAAAGTGCATGTCTGAACACCAGCTTGCAGCTTTAACCTACATAGTGTGCAAAAGTCATGATATTTCATGATCAACAAAACACAACTTCTCCAAACATTCATGATGTGATTTTTGAGGCTTTTTCTTATAAGCATACTAGTTTAAAGATAAAGGTTTTTATTCCAGCAACCACAAAAGCAAAAAGAGCAAGATAAGTGTACTGAACAAAGCAGATAAGAAACACAACACAAAATTGTGCGTGTGTGTGTGTGCGTGTGTGTGCATGTCCTTGACAGTACTCACCTCCAGGATCTTGCAGCGCTCTGAGTTACAGTCACTGTCTTCGCACGGGTGAAACATGCCCAGCGTTACACAGTTCAGCAGGATAACCAGCATACTGGCCCGCTCAAACCACGTACAGAAGAAAAGTCAAGGAAAAAACTCAACTAAACAACATTCAATAAACACACGGTCACATTTAAAGGGGTCATGGAAAACATATTTTTTAAATAAAACACTTTAATGCAACACATAAACACGTTTAAAGTTCAAAATCCAATGAATAAAGTTCATGCCCAAGTTGTCATACATGGGCTTTTTGCCACATCACCTTAACGATGGATGAGTGCCATCCATCGATGATTGCCAAAGTGACTTATTATGTTTGTTTTGTTACACAACTGATCATGAAATGTTCACACACAATAACATTTTGTAATAATATTTCCTTTCAGTTTAGAGTCATGGAATGACATCCGGTTTACATTCTGTTTCCACTAAGACTCCACAAAGTATTTAAATGTTTAAATCCAAATCAAAGATGCATAAATGACTTGTAGCGCTGAATGAATGTCTTGGATCTGAACTTATGACAGAGTCTATACGTTTTCCGTATATTATGTTTAGACTCTGCTTTTGTGCTTGCTGAAAATAACTGGAACGATAGAATGGCAACCAAATCCAAATAAAAGAGGAGGTAAAATGAGCGTTTTACAAAATGGTAAGAAATAATATTATCGTCATCAGTAAGTCATCAGCACTAATTACACACAAAATGAAAAATGAAAATGAAAGTTTCAATTACAATCATATTACCAAAATAATTAAACAATAAAAACACACATATAATCAAATAGACACAGCAAACGGAAATGCCATTAAAGATGGTCCTGTCCAGCCGACAGCAGGGTCACAGCCGTTAAACGTGTTAAAAAGGAAATAATGATTTTGTCATTAAGTTAGTCACTATTTCTCTTCATTTCTTTGCATGCCTATAAAAGATCCTCCGCACATGGTGGGTAATTGATCACCGAGAAGCTGAGCATCGCTGGTCCACAGCAGCCCGATGCCCAGCCAGGGGTCGTGTTCATACATTTACATCTAAATTACAGCAATGCTTATCCCCAGGTTGGGTGCTGTGTGAACACTGTGGCACCAGACAAAGAACAGCTCATTTTTCTCAATTACTGACAAAGACAACACCAAAGGGACACAATTAAAACAGCAAAGACGACAGATGAGAGGATATGACATCAAACAGGAAACTTCTAAAGGGGAGCTGGTTGGCACCGGCAATGCACTGGTTGTCTCAGTGGCCCATAACAAAGCCATGAGCTATATTGTCTTATTGGTATCATAACAAAATAAGGAAAGGATGTAACAGAACTGCAGTTTAAAGAGCAAAGCCCAGCGGTTTCTGAGGGGCTTATATGCCTGTAATTTCCTGAGCATCACTTTTATCACTAGCCATATTTTTGTTGTTGTTGGGAGAAGGCCTCTAGCCTTCCTAAACATAGATGGATGGAGGAAGAACAACAAAGCAGCTAGCCATACCTGGGGCAAGAGATATTCCCACTGCAGATAGCTATAGACAGTATGCTTTTGTGATTACGTTAACGTACAGTTGCCTAAGAAGGAAAGCCCCTGGTTGCAAAGAGCAGCTGAAACTGTAATGTATTCTTCATGAATAATGTAAAAAAGACAGAGGGTGTCTCGCTCCGGCAGTCAGTGGAGGAACTAATTACAAGCTGCTAACTGCTGATGGGCCTCATTGATCTCCACACTGCACTGGAGCCTCAGCTCGAAGAGTTTTGTTGTAGACTGATAAAGTCACTGGGTGGGCACAATTCAGCAGGTGATGAAGCACCTTTGAAAAGTGGCCTAAATGAAAGATCAACATTAGGAAAGAATTTAAAAGTCCCACACAAAAGCAATCTATATTTGACTGGAGGGCATTTAATTCCTTGAATGCCTGTTATTACCAGTGAAACTAAAAAAAATACTCTTAAAATTCGTATTTTTGAACAATAGCACTGATAAAGTATTACTAATTCAAGTCAAGTCAGGTCAAGTCCCTTTTATTTATATTACAACTGCTGTTGTTACAAAGCAGCTTTACAGAATCTGGGTCCGAGCCCCAAGTGAGTAAACCAAGGGCAACAGAGGCAAACTCCCAAAAACTGGAGGAAGAAAACTTGGACTGAAAAAGTGAACACAACTTCCTCTGGTCAACACTGGATAAAAAAGAAGGAAAGGAAAGAGAAAGTGCATTTAATAGTTAAAAAATATAGCAATGAGTTCCAGTAAAGTATGAGTTCCTATAAAAGAGTCCATTAGAGTCTGTAACAGGAAGTTCAATTAATAATAGTGGTAGTTCTGTTTGAGTGGGTGGAGCTTTTGCTAGTCTATTTATGTGGTAGCAGCACATGCAGATGATCCAGTATGATGCAGCTGAACTGAAGATCAGTTCTGATGATGGTAAGTTTGATCAAGAAGTTGGCTCAGTTGGTGGACTAGCTGGTCTGAAGTTCAGGAAACCCTCACAGTAACTGATGCTTTGGCTGGGAGGTCTTTCCTTTCAGGAAATGCATTAGCTTCCCACCATACAGGTGGTGGACAGTCATCTATCTCAAACAGAGAGAAAGAAATTGTTCTATTTTGAAGTCACAGTGTTTTGTTTACAAAATTCTAGGAACTGTTAGAATTCCAACTGATGATCTAAGTGAGCATGGGGGTTCATAACTGGAGAAAAGTTCGGAAAAATACTCGGGAGCGCGGCCATTTAGGGCTTTATATGTCAGTAGTGAAATGTTATAGTCGATGCGGAATTTCATAAGCCTAGATAATATCACATTTTCTAGATCTAGAGATGACTGGACTAACTGAAGTTTATAAAGGCTTTTATGGAACATCCTGACAGCAGGGTATTGCAATAATATAGTCTTGAGGTGATTTCTAAAATAATGTTTCAATTGATAGTTCCTTAAAAAGAAGAAAAAAGTTCTTGTAACAGAAGAGCTTGAAGAAATCTTCCTGAAGAGCTATGCAACATAAAGGTTTTAACATAAAAATATATATAAATATATATACATATAAAATATATATCCCAGAACCACTATGGAATTGCTACTTTAATAAGTGGTATTCCTCATCAGGAACCATAATTTAGCATAAAGAGAGTGCAGACAGGATGGGCTACTCATTCACCATCACTCAACATGATGCCAGCCTCCACTGGTGTATATTAGCTGATGTAACAGAAGTGGTGGTTAGTGTTCTCCTCTGAGCTTCATGCAAACATTTGCCTGCCTTTACTTTCTCAATGTTGGTAGCTTAGGTGATTGAGGGAGTCCTTGAAAGAAAAAAAGGAATGATAGAAAAAGGGTGCATAAAGTGTTGTCATTTATGTTATTTAATGTCTAATACTGCTAATAGGTTTGTGAACTTATAGGGAAAAAATTATTAGCAATAAAGGTGCACATGCAATTACATGATCTGGGTAGGGTATGGATTTGAATACAAACATATGGCAAGCTTTAAATACAGCATATTCAAGGTAAAAGCCAGAGGGAACAGAACAACCTGAGAGCTGCATGTTCTTTGAAGAGCTGTGATATCCTCTGATACGCTCTCAGGCAGCGAGGGGACGTACATAGATGTGTTCTGTCAAAAGGTTGACTGCACTCACCCCCCTCTCCTCCTCCATATGCTTCCAAGCACATCCAAACACTGGCATACTACCTCACGTGGATGCCCCTCATAACTCCTTCATCACTAAAAGAGTGTAGGTGGAAATTCGCTCATAGATGACAGCAGCATCAAAACCTCATCAACGCCCCAAGCTCTACACTGTGTGCACAATTATTAGGTAAGTGATTATTTAGCCTTCAAGACACTGTTCAGAGAAGTGGACTGTTTTCCTTCCCTGTGAATCTCCCATTTAAGAAGGGTCAGAAGTTCTCAATAAGGATGTGGAAGTTTAAATGTTTAAATCGGGTGAGGAAGGGGGTCATGTCATTATTCTTTCATCTTTAAGGCCTTTACTGGTGAGCCACGCAGTGGAGAACTTCCATGCATGTGATGGAGCATCATACTGCATAAACATCATGGTCTTCTTGAAAGATGCAGACATTTTCCAGAACCATTGTTTGAAGGAAGTGTCTTCAAAATACTGGCAGTAGGTTTGTACTAGCAAACCTAGTTGTAACAAGCTCATCTTTAATAATGTCAGCCCATAACAGCATCCCACCTCCATCTTACTGAGTTGAATTGAATTCTGTGCCTGTTTGTCAAGAGTCACTCTCATCTCATCAGTCCATAAGACCTCTGAAAAATCTGTCTTGAGATATTTCTTGGCCCAGTCTTGACGTTTCAGATGATGTGTCTTGTTCAGTGGTGGTCTCAGCCTTCCTTACCCTGGCCATGTCTCTGAGCACTGAACACCTTTTACTTCTGGAGACTTCAAGTAGTTTGCAGTTCTGGAATATGACCGCACTGGAGAATCATGGGTTCCTAGGCTTCCTGCTAGCTTCACATTTGCCTCATTTGCAACATGTTTCTTGCAACCCTGTTGACTATTTGCAACAAAGCATTTGATGGCCAATATCTTAGCAATTTTAAGAGTGTTGCATCCCTCTCAAAGACTTTTTACAATTTTTGACTTTTCAGAGTCAGTTATATCTCTTTTTGGCCCATTTTGCCTGAGGAGGAAAAGAAGCTGCCTAATAATTGCTGATCTCCTTAGGCCACACCCTTCATCATTACACAAATACAGATTAGCTTAAATCCAATAAGTTTATACAGCTAGGAGTTGGAATATATGCATAGAAATTAGTATACAGTCAAAATATTCACTTGCCCAATTATTGTGCACACAGTGTATAGCCAAATTCCCTAATGGGGGTCTCTTCATCCAAAAGGTATTTTTTCTCACTCCTCTAACAAGTCAAGGAAAAAAACACAGGCCAGCAGATTGCCGTGGTTGCACTGCTACCTCCAGCTCAATGCCTATTTACAGGTAGGTTCTGCAGGCCAACTGAGGAAATCCAGCTGGGAGATGTAATTGAAAAGGTGACAGGAGTCAGGACAGGTCAGCTCCCACTGAGGAATGTGCTTCTGTGAGTCTATTGGATTGATACATATTTTTGTAATATAAATATACAGAGCTGTGCAAAGCCAGTCAAGGCAGCCTAGAAATTTGTTTAAAACTTTTAGCTGTGGTTTTGCCAGTAAAACTCCCAATTCACATACATATAAAATGTTATGATTTAGGCAAAGCTATAAATGGGTACAGACCTTCTTGGAGTTCTCCAGCCATTAGATGGATTTATAAAATTCCACTAGAAGAACATGATATAAGTATTAATAAGCTACACTAAGCATTGGATGTAGTGCATGGAAACTATTTGCACTGTGCTCTTTTTGAGGAGAGGTTTGGAAAGGGTTAACATGATATTTAACCTATGATTTTTTGTATGAAATATTTTACTCAGTTCTGATGCATCTTCTTGTTTCTGGTGAAATCTTCAGCAGTTAGACCAAGGCAAGAGGAATATAAAATACCCCCCCCCCCAATCTGAGCAAGATCAGTCGGTAGAATAAGATCATGTTCACAGAATATCATATAATGACAAACAGAAATGATAGAAGTAAGATGTGACCTAGTTCTGTCTAGAAGTATATGTTCCTGCATCTTATTGTTTCCATGGAATGTGCTCAATATTTGGCCTTAAGCAAGTGTAATATGAAACATCTTCCTGTCCAACTGGTAGATTAAGGTCATTCTAACCAAAGTAAGTGGAAAAAGTCCGTTGGTTTGACTTGCGACCACATTATTTAAATTTAAATGTGAATAATACACTGACCTTTTATTTCTGAAAACAAGTACACCACAAAATCTGAATAGTACTGCAAATAGATTGTTGATGTTAGAAAGATTCCCCTGAAAAAAAGCACAAAAAAAAGGAAATGAACAAACATTCTCAGGTTTCAGTGCCCTAACCTTGTACTGTAATCAGACCTTTGTATTGTCTTTTCACTTTCTGCTCTGTTTTTCTATTGCTTTATCAGCACTCACAGTGTGTATGTGCTATGCTGTCCTCACTCTCAGTGGCTCCTGTGGGCTCTGGTGGCTCAGTGCCATAACTGGCTGATTGCCTCTTCATCTGGTTGCTCCTTAATTGAGGGTTCTTGGCACTAGTTGTGTTTTTGCCTAAGGCCTCACACTTCCTGACCTCATAGTGAGCCAGACTCTGGCCATGTTAAATCCCCCAGTAGTCCTGTGCCATAAACAGGACACACACTAGGTCTGGAATAAGAAAGTCTGACCCATTTGAGGCTCCACTCATATGTTATAATTTAAGCAACAAAAGACTAAATCATCAGCAGCAAAGCAGTAACAAAGACATTTGATTTAGTTTGCCACATTACCTCTCATCAACTGTCCATTTCAATGAAAACAAACTACTTCAACAGGAGATTCATACCCAAGTCATTTGTTCACTTGAGTGGGGTTTTTATTGGGTTCAGCATCAAACAAACCCTTAAGAAAACAGAAAGACTTTTCATGCCATTTTTTGTCCGAAAGCATTCCGTTCAAAGCTATCAGTACTGTAGAATCATCAGTATGTTTTTAGTGCAATCAGTCAGATCAAAACTTGGCCTTCAGTGACATTTATGTTCAAAGAGAGAAACATCAAGCCAAATGCACCAATAGAATTTCCAAAATAAAAAATAAATAAAAAATCTGAAACATGCAATGAACTTCCAACTTCTCACACCCTTGCAAAGCATGTGGCAAATAACCTGTTTTGCTAAGAAATGTTTGTAAATGAGTGAAATGTACTGGAAGGATCAAACTTGGAGCTGATTGAGAGCTGACTGAATTCTCTAAATGCTAAAGAAAAGCATGGGGTACACTGGACCTCCTTCTGCTACTACTACTACTACTGCTGCTACTATTACTATTACTATTACAACTACTACTACTACTACTACAAAATTTGAACTTAAATTTGAGGACAGAGAGATGACCTACTAAAGAAGACGTAAGGTGGCAAGATGGTGTATATGGGGAAATGAGTTCACACAGATAACGAAGAATAAAGCCATGCAGAGCCTTAGAAATGATAAGCGATATTTTGTATTTTGAGGAACAGGCAGCCAGAGTAGCTCATGCAGTGTTGGGGAAATATGACTTCTTCACATGTTTGAGCACTCTGGCTGCATATTGTGGCACATACTGTAATCTGGCCAAGGTTTTGGAGGGAAGGCCATACAGAAAGGAATTACAATAATCCAGTCTGGAAGAAATAAGCATGAACCAGCATCTCAGCATCCATGAGGCAGAGAAGAGGGCGTAAACAAGCAATGTTCCTTAAGTGAAAAAAAGCAGTCTTGACTGCAGCATTAACATGAGGGGTGAAAGATAACATGCAATCAAGTACAATGCCCAGGTTGCGTACCGTTGATGAGGAGCTCACTAAAATGCCATCAATATTGATTGAAACACTGGTTAGATCAAACACAACAGCTTTCTCAAGAAAAGTCATTACGTCATTTTTATCTGAGTTCAGCATCAAAAAGTTGTACCTCATCAATACTTTAAGATCCATTATACAAGAGATTAGAGAGTGAGTTGGGGTAGCAGCAGCAATGGTAGTCACTTAATTCTGATTGTCATCTGCATAGCAATGAAACTGTAACTCATGTTACCTAATTATAGGACCTAGGGGTTAAATGTAAATCAGAAAGAGTAAGGGTCCAAAGACAGATCCCTGAGGGACACCGTGGGTGAGTGGAGCTAAAGAGGAGCAGAAGCCATTTAAGGACACATACTGTTGTCTGTCGGTAAGGTAGGAAGCAAACCAGTCGAGGGCAGTGTTTTTAATTCCCACCGCTGACAAACGATTGAGTAAGAGGTCATGACAAAAACTATCAAATGCTGCACTTAGATTTAACAGAAGAGGCAGGCCAACAAACCCAGAGTCTATAGCTAGCAGCAAATCATTTAGCACCATAAGAAGTGTTACAAAGCTCATTGGGATCAAGGTATGGTTTCTTTTATTACACTGGTGAGAAGAGGCAGCCAAGATTTGCAGTGTACTTTCAACCGGAACCAGAATCTCTCCAGAACTCAATCACTGATTTGTATCATTTCTTAGCCTGGAGTAAGTGTCTTCAGATTCTCTTGCCACTGCAGTTGTCCTTTCCAAAGTTCTAATAAATTCTCCTTCACATCTTTTCTTGATCTCATGACATTTTTCTTCCAGGTTAAGGAAGAGGGGCTCAGAAAGGACACACCCTATGTTTAAGTCACCAACGGTGGGCAGCGGTGGCCTAGTGGTTAGGGTGGCTAGGCCTCTGGATCAGAACATCGTGGGGTCGAATGCCCTGAGGTTCCCTTAAGCAAGGTACTGTCACTGCTCCCTTTCAGTATCCACCCCCTGCTGCATATGTTTGTGTGTATGGGTAAAATGCAGAGGTGTAATTTTGTTGTGGTTCACTGTGTGTTGTGCCGTGTACTCACAATGACAAGAATCGTCATGTTCACTTTCAGTGGCTCTGCAGTTTGGTTCAAGATCCATGTCCCACAGTTTCCCTGCATAGAGCACTGAGCCAATCTTTAAAGGACAGCTTAGCTTAATTATGCAACACAAATAACTCAACTGTAAATATTACTATACTTTTAATACATCTTCTGAGATTTCATTGCCTATTTCCACCATTTCCATGCTGGATGTGATGGATCAAACAGAAGATGGGGCTGACTTTAGTCAATATTTCATGAGATATCTGGCTTACTCCCTGCTCTTCCTGACACATTCTCACTTTCCCTTCTTAAAAAGAGCAACTGTCTGTCAGTTTTACAAAGAGAAAAAGGGTAAAATGGCAGAAAAATGTAGGTCTAGAAAAGTTTGGGGAGAGATGGGAGGTCTGTGTGAAATCGGCACGTGTTCATACCATGCGTCAGACTGAAGTTTCAGAGTTGAATATAGCTCGAAGCAATGAAAAAGCAGTGACAAGAAAGAACAGCATATATTACTAGTGATAATAACTTCGGACCTTCAGTAAAGCATCTCAACAAAATATAAAGTGAAGAGACTGCACTGCGGTGCAGAGTTTCATCTTTACATTGTAAACAATGAGGAAGGAAACAAGAATATAATATAATACATTTAACACCATAGAGTGTTAGACAGATGAGTAGAAGAAAGAATAACTAAATCTTTACAGAGCCAAGAGCCTCTTTCCGCCCCAGGGTGAAAAACAAACATGAGGGGACCCTTGCAGGTCTAAGAAACATCTTTTTTCTTTCTTTCCCCAGGCAGCCATTTGTGACTCCCCATAGTTATTTCTGTACCACTTTCAGGAAGCCTAGACAGTTTGATCAGTTGAACACTGAACAACAAAACTAACGGAGATTGGGCAAAAGTATACATACACTGAGCTGCCAGTTCAGTAGGTACACATTGGTCTTTACAACAGCATAAATTTGCTTATGGTTTTACAAGATGACTCAGCTGGAACTGTATCCATGAAGGGATGAGCATGGTCTGCAAAGACATCTGATGTGAAAGTGAAATGAAAGCGACAACATATTGAACCACAACGAAATGCGTTCTTTTCATTTAGCCCACACACAATATGCAGCCATGTCCAGCACCCAGAGAGCAGTGACAGGGACTGTACCTTGCTCAACGGTACCTCAGAGCAATTTACTAGTCTGGGATTCAAACCCACAACTTTCTGATCCTGGGACCTAGTCCCTAAACACAGCTGCCCTGTCATGGCTCAACAGTACAGGATTGCAGCATGAGCTCAAGTTACTGGAGCCAAATCCTGAGTGTTTCATCATTATGATGAACATCAGTCCAAGCTTGTTTGTGTCTGTCTTTTCAGTATCTTTTCATTGTCTGGTAGCCTTTCTGATCTGCAAGCTGTTTTTATCCACAGGATTACCTGGAGCTTTTTTTTTCACAGTTTTCAGTAAACTTTTAATATAGCTGTGCATGAAAAACCCAGGATTGCAGCTATATTATATTAGCATTGCAGATGCTAAGACAAGGACAAAATCAGAAAAAGTTAAAATGGTATAGAACATTTAAAAAAAAACATTTTTTGCATTCTTTTTTTTACTTTTATGTCACTGCAGACAGTATGAACTCAACAGAGCATTACATCCTTAAACAACTAAGGTTAACTCAGGTTAAAAGGAATTCTTTTTTGTCATTGTGAAACATGGCACAGCACACAACAAAAAATTCAACCTCTGCTTTTCACCCATACACACTGTGCGGCAGGGGACAGCTATTTCAAGTGCCTGGGAAGCAGTGATGGGGACATTACCTTTCTCAAGACTACCAGCCTACAGATTTGGGACTTGATCTGTGGGAACCCACAACCTTCCCATCCTTGGCCAGCTCCTTAATCACTTGGCCACCCCTGCCCAAAAGCTCTTAATAGAGAAAGAGTGGATCCCTTTGTCAAGCTCTACATGTATGGCAAGATATTACTTGGAAAATAAACAATAAAAATATAATTTGATTGCTCAAAGTTCACTAGACACATTACCAAACCAAAGCCTCCATAAAAGAGAAGAGGTTGTAATTCCAGCAAATGATGACATACTCCATATTAATACCCATTTTTTTTAAACATTGTATATTACCATTTTAAGATTAATCTTCTTTTTTTGATCATGTTGCATCTGGTGCAGAAAATCATAATATAACATGGTAAAAGACATTTTCAGATTTCTGGTTACTTTTTTTAAATAACCTTATTAATTTCATTCATGCCTTTGTGTCTCTAGGTCGATTAAAGTTCTAAGCACACAGTATGACCTCTGCTGTTGATCAATGCCAAACAAACCAGAGCAGCTAGTAGCTGCTTCTTACTGTCTACTCACACGGTTAGAAATGACAGTTCTTCATCTTAGAGCTTTCTCTGTCCTAGCTGCAGGAAGGAGTTAAGAGGTGGAACCCTGTCAGGAGGGTTTCTTCACTGCTGGAGTCTTCACTCTGTGTTCTACACCAGGGAGCACCTCTCAGCCAGTGCAAAGAGCTAATGCAATACACTTCAGCAGTGTGAAAAACCCAAACCCTTCTAAAAGCTGTGACTCAACTCCCCAACTGAGACGTCAAAATTAGAAATTCAGTCTACTGAAGAAAAGCACATGTGCAGAAACATGCACATTGACATATAAAAGTTCCACAATCCCAAAACACGACCACAGAAACATGGTCACACACATTCAAATAGACCAATAAAACCTCATTATATGGTTGTAATTGCAAGCTTTCAGAGCATTGAAAAAGAAACCACATTATATGCTATAAGCTGTTTTTACAGTGCTTTGATGAAGGCCATGCTGCACATTCATTACGTAACACATCAAACTACCAGGAAAGAGCAGTCAGAGTGAGGACCAGAGCGCCACACTGAAGAGCTGAGAAGGCAATAAGTGGAAAGTAGCAAACCTTTAACAGTTAAAAACTTACTCTGGGTCAGTGTCCAGGGCATTCTTTGCTCATAAGTCAACGATTTCCTGTCACAAGGTATTAATGTCTTTAGTGAAGGTTTAGTATCCCACTATTGCGTTCTTGTCTTTCACAGGGGGCCTCACTTTTTCTCTTGTGTGCTTGTGTGTTTTCACACTGCTGAGTCTAAAGGTGAATTAGCCACTAGGGCTCAAACCACATTACAAACATCTTCAGCCACCACTTTAGTTCTAATCCTGTTCCCAGAACGTGTTGTTGTTACTTGTTATGTTCTACAAAAGTATCCTTTTGTAAGATTTTTAGGAATATTGTATTTGTTTAATACATTTTGAATATAAAAACAACATTTTGTGAATTAAATATTAACTACCTGATAAAAAAAATCACCCCGTCCCAACACACACACACACACACACACACACACACACACACACACACACACACACACACACTGAAATTCAATCCAAATATTGAATTATAATGGCAGAATATGGCATATCAAAACATAATTTACAGAAAAAAGTTTTTTTTCAATTATTTATTTGCTGCACAATGTATAAAAATGTAAATCACTTTTAAACATTTGAAAAACAATCTAATTCTCAGTCGTTAACATATTTCTAAATATTTTAAATGGGCTTAATGTTTACTGATGTTGTAAGATGTTGATGTCATCAAATAGTTTAACCAATTTTTTATTTAAAAATCAATTTATAAATCACTGTCAACAGGATTAACTGCTACTAGGGATGCGCAAGCCAGTGTATTTCTTTGTGTCATTCCCCAGCCCGGATAAATGGGGAGGGTTGAGTGAGGAAGGGCAACCGGTGTAAAAAGTTTTACATCAGAAGTCGAGGCTTGGGTTAACAATGACCACCTCCACTGATGTTAGTCTACAGGATACTGGTGGAAACTGGGCTACTGTTGGCCAATGGAGAAGATGAAAAGGAGTAAGGCATGTTGAGAAGCAGGGGGAGAGAAGGAAGTGGAGGAGAGTGGAAGTGAGAAAACTTTGAATATTGGCAGCATGACTGGTAAAGGTAGAGAATTAGCTGATATGATGGAGAGAAGGAAGGCGGAATTTTTGTGTGCGCAGGAGACTAGACAGAAGGGTAGAAAGGACAGGTATACCATGGTGTGGATGGAAGGAGGAATGGGGGAGGTGTTATCCTGAAGGAAGAATATGTGGAGAGTGTTTTGGAGGTGAAGAGGGAGTCAGATAGGGTGATGAGTTTGAAGTTGGAAGTTGAAGGTGTGATAATGAACGTTGTTAGTGCTTATGCCCCACTAGTTGGTTGTGAGATGTAGGAGAAAGAAGAATTCTGGAGTGAGTTAGATGAAGTGATAGAGAGTGTACCCAGGGGAGAGAGAGTGGTGATTGGTGCAGACTTTAATGGACATGTTGGTGAAGGGAACAGAGTTGATTATGGTGTGATGGGTAGGTATGGTGTCAAGGAGAGGAATACAGGAGGTCAGATGATTGTGAACTGGAAGGATGGAAATGGCAATAGTAAATACTTATTTAAAGAAGAGGGAGGAGCACAGAGTGCCATACAAGAGTGGAGGAATTGAAGTGGTTATGATGCAGAAGAGGTGACAAACTTGGATTTTCATTGGGTGTGAAGAGGATGGACAGGATTAGAAATTAAGATATCAGAGGGACAGCTCAGGTTGGTCGTTTTGGAGACAAAGCTAGGGTAGCAAGGATTCATTGATTTGAAAATTTACAGAGGAGAGACGAGGATTATACTGGGAGAAGAATGCTGAAGATGGAGCTGCCAGGAAAGAAGAAAAGAGGAAGACCAAAGAGCAGGTTTATGGATGTGGTGAGAGAGAGAGGACATGCAGGCAGTTGGTCTGTAGAAGGAGGCAGAAGATGCAGAGGACAGAAAGAAATGGAGACGGTTGATCTGCTGTGGCGACCCCTAGCGGGAGAAGCCGAAAGATTAATAAGTAGAGAAGCCTAAACAGGGTTAACCACTGTTTTTCATAGCCTTTTATTATAGCCACGTCCAATCTTTGATGCTTGAAGCTTGTGAAAACAGCATGTGAACTGCATTCCAGCTTGTGGCTTTAGGAGGTTTGTGCAGGGTCATGTGTACTAAACTTTTAAATAAAAGATTTCATCTCATTAAAACAAAGACATAAGAGTTAAAATCACTAGCTTATTGTAGGATTACTAGTATGATCTTTTCCGATGCCACAGCCATCAGTGGGCAGCAGTCCAAGAGAGCAGGGCTTTGCTTTGGATGGAAGGATGGCCCTTTCTCTCCCCCCATCATTCAACATTCTTATGTAAGAGAAGTGGCTGCTGGCATTCATATATATTGTCTTATGTCTGTCTTTATTCACTTCACAATGTTCAAGCGATTAGTTTTTTGTTTTGCCTTTTTTTTCATTTCCTCCATAGTGCTGCTGTTTTTATTAAGCCCTGTTTCTGTTTGTAAGTCAGATTTCTAGCTTTATGAAAGCCCTACTGATTCTACAGAAAAAAGTGTGTCAAAATCCAGCGCACAGCACACAAGTAAAGCATTCCATCAAAGACATTACAGAATAATTCCACCGTCAACAATTGGTCACATTTCCGCTGATGAATGCTGCCCTGCGTGAGCTTTGCTTTGTCACCTGTCGAGGGAGTTAACTGGCCCAAAACAACATAAAACAGCTCTTTTCAGAGCCCTGCAAAGTGGAGCGCTTCTGATTTAAGCAGAAGGTTTGATGTTTTGGATGTGAGAGAGACAGCAGGCTGACAGACAGGAAGGAGTTGACCCCACTGCACAAAGGCACTAAGATTCAGAAAACATCACTCCACTATTGATGTAACACAACACAACAGCACCATTGCTGGCCCTACACGTCTATGATCAACATCATCAATTCAGAGCAGAAAGATCTAAAATTAAAAATGACTTTTTATGGCATAAAGGTTTCTCCGATTTTACTGGCTTTACTTTTGTTTGGAGTTAGAATATTTACACATCCCTAATTAGTTCTGTATCTAGACCACCCTAGTTTACGTCTCTCTGCTCTCTCGCTCTGTATCAAAATGTTCCATAACCTCAATAAAGTTTGGTACATTTCGTACTTTGAATTTCCATTTATTTCTTGGCTGTGTGAAAGCAGGAAAATATGTTACATATTTACCACTGCTAGAATATTTGGTTCCAAGTATTATATTAGGTAGTAGATATCTTCTAAAAAATTAAGCCTATCTACTAAAGCTGCAGTTTTTACTGCACCATACAATATTCCCAACAACAGCCATCTAAAAATCTAAATACATAAATAAATAAATAAAACGGAATAAAATAAAATATTTTTTTCTGCTCAACACCTGCATTGTGTTCATTCCCATTATAAACCAATCAGTAATGGATGTACCACTGCTTTGACTGTCATCAAAATAGTAATTGAGATGTTATTTTGCTGAACCATGAGTCTTTCTCATAAAAGCCAATGTTGCTTAGCAACAGACATTTCAGAGCACATGGGAACAGAGGTGTTTCCTGGCTCGAGCAAGTCTGCTGCGAGAGTTTTGAAACCCTGCATGACGAACAGAGAATATACAGTACATTCACCAAAAAGCATTCTAACTTGACACCATTCCAGAACTGGAGCTTCAAACTATTTGCATGTTAACCAACAGCACAGGAATAAAAAGAATCTAAAAAATGAATGTTGGTTTTAATGCGCTTTGGCTTTTTCCTAGTAAGTCTCACTCTGCTCATTAGCTAACTTACCCTTCAATATTCAAAAAGTCTGGAAAAAGGCTTAAAAATCCCATTCAACCTAAAGAAGAACTGTACAACACAAGTGCAAAACATGATTATGTCATTAATTTCAAACATGGCTGTCAATATGAAACTGTTAATAACACATGAATGTATTCAATTGTAATGTGTTAACACTACTAATGTTCAATCTACTGTATCAGTCTTACTCATACAGGTTGCAATTACTCTGTGACTCTAAGACTCTTGCTCAGATACTCAAATATCAAATTCATTTCTGGTAAGAGTGGCGATGAAACGTGCAGCATCAGTGAGCAGGTAACTAACAAAAGCCACAGCAAAATGGAAAACACATCTTTTTGCTGGTAAATTTGTAGATGTGATTTTCTATCCTGATTAGCTATAATATGATCATCCAGCTCAATTATGTAATGTTTCATGCCTCTAATTAAACACTGTCATGGTCCAATGTACATTAAGTATTTTTTGGCAAAACATTTCGTTGTAAAAGTTTCTTGTTAGATCTGAATGGACTATTTGCCAGTTCTCTGTAAAGCTTGTCCAGGCAGCAACTGTAGCAAATAAATGCACTTGTGTGAGCAGCATGAATAGGTCAGGCAATACGTCTGGAGTAGAAGTAGGTGAATTAGATGATAAAGTAATAAACTACGGAGGACATTGTTATCCCAGAGCCAAGACGGAGAACCATTGTTATAATAAATGGTATAAATACTTCTGTATATGAGAAACTGAGAGCATATCAAGTGAAGCACCAGTATTAGGAGTGTGTAGCTCCTTGTTCTTGCCAACAGGCCCCTCCAGGCAAAAAGCAATCAGGTTCCTTCAGCCTACCGCTTAGCATCTTCACAAAGCCACTAGCAGCCTAAGACTGGGACACAGGTGCTGACTGATACGCAATTCTGTTCATCACACAAGCAAACCACACCAAGGGAGTTAAGAGCTGGTTTAACAAAAAACAACAATCTTTGATTCGGATATTTTGTGTTCTTTTCAGTTATGGAAGATTACGATGAGCAAGCATGCAGTAACTGTTAGAGAATTCTCCTTTTCGTGACCATGTGGAAGTTTCTGACATGCTTTATTAAAACCATGCTTCTGCTGATCTTTATTCCCTGGAGTGACTTGTACATGAATAAGATGCTGCCCTCTAGCTTGAAATCATGCTCTTCTTGTTACTATTTTGAACTTCAGTGGAACCAGCTGTTTATGCAGAAGTGATGTTAATAAAAAAACAACATAAAGGCCTGTAAATGGCACTAGAGGTAGGATTGTCTGCTGTCTTAGACTGCTCCCTAGCAGTTGGCAGCACTTCCATCATTTCTTTTTGACTGCTGAAGCTTCTAGATGATTGCAGTGCAAAACTTAGTTGCTTAGATCTTGGAAACTCATACACTTACAATCTAAAACTGTTTAGAATCTACATTTCAGCTTGTAAACAAATTAAATGCCTTATATTTTGCATAGAGAAAGAAAAACACTCGCTTTTTCTATTACACTCTGAATAACTGGTAACAAAAAGAGCTCTCAGTTCTCATAATACGGGGGTGCACAACTCTGGCCATATGAGGACAGGCATCCAGTACAATCTGAGGATTTCTCTGTTCAAATACACCTGATTCAACTAATCTGTTAAACGCAAGGTTTACTGGGTGTTTGAGGAGGGGAATCAAATTGTGCCAGGTACTTGGGGCAGCTGTGGCCTAGTGTTTAGGGAGTTGGCCACAGGATCGCAAAATTGTGGGTTCAAACCCCTTACCAGCAGGTTGCCCTGAGGTACCCTTGAGCAAGGTACTGTCTCCATCACTGCTCCCCGGGCACTTTCATAGCTGCCTCCTGCTGCAGGGTTTGTGTGCATGGGTAAAATGCAGAGGTCCAGTTGTGCTGTGCTGTGCTGTGCTGTGCACTCACAATGACAAGAATAGTCACTTTTCACTACTGACCTTCTGGGCACTCCTGTTAAAAAAAAAAGATTGTACTGAAGAGCTGCCTAAATCAAAAAAAGTAGATTAATGAACTCTAGAACAACATAAAGTTTCTAAACATTTCAAAAGATTTGCATAGAACCATAAATCCAAGCAGTTCTTTAAAGAACAAATTCGGTGAATGAGATAAGATTATTTTATTAAAGAATCATCACAAAATGTAAAAGTTCCATACTAAATCATCTTCAGTCGTACATCCAAGCCAGCAACCTTGAATCTTTTAGCATCCTTAAATCTTAACAATATGTGGGCACGTTTTTATCTGTGCAATCTACCAGTGTCTCTTGGGCGATCGTCCATGTGCATTTTTAGCATGTTGTGATGGATGTGGAAGAAGAAAGAGTGAGTCAGAGAAGCTGGCACAGTCTGGCTCAGGCCTTCACTCAGCAGGGAGGAGAATTAGAGTCGCGTTCATCAGCATTTCCTGTCAGCACAACTATTACAATCCACTAAAATCCCACTTCAATTACAGTCAAATAACTGCTCCAATCACAGAAACCACACTCGCAACCACACAACCTTCTCTCTGAACAGCACAACTTAAACTAGAGTCCAGCTGCCAGGGCCAGAGTGTATGTGCAGTCACATGCCAAACTTTTAGTAGACAACAAAACAGGAGATGCAACAACAGACCAGTCTGCTGTAAGTGCCTCAAACAGAGTCATTGCAACTGCACCCAGTTAAAATATAACAACTACAATAACAGAGTTAAAATAACTGCCACTCAAAATATACAGTAATCTTCTAAGACTTCATTGATATTCAGCAGTGCTTCCTTCAGCTGGCAAAAAATAACCTTGTTATTTTCTTTTTAATCAGTTTCCTGTGCCGTATCGAATTGAGAATTCATCTTTATCTGCAGCCTCACATCCGACGGCCATATATTTATTTAAACTTACATTACATTTACTTAACAGGACTCAGTTGCTTGTGCTTGTCAAAACATTTGATTAGTCAACACTTCACCAGACACCAAAATAGCAAGGTTTATTTAGGGTCGTTACAGCACTCGGCAATTGTTTTTTTTGGTTTTTTTTTTTGTTTTTTCGGTTTGAGGTACAAAAACATAGCTTCACTATATCTAAACTACAGTATACAATCGGAACTCTTTATATGCTACAGCTTCACAGACAGAAAAGGAAAATAAAGAAAAGAAAAGAAGCACACTAAATCAAATGGAGAACACAACGAACACCCATGTCTGTGCTTCCGTGGTTTTCAATCATGCTTTATGCAATCAACACCCTGGTAACACCATGTTCTGATGCACTTGCGCTTCAGCAGCACTTCTTTAGCATGCCAATAGCGCTCTTAACTCACATCACCTCACACTGATACCTCGCATTCAGCATCTTCAACTCACTGCCCTGTGGAACCGAGACAAAAAGATGGAAATCCCTAAAAGCAAAACAATCAAACACACCTTTAACGATATCACTCATCTATTAAAACTTATATAGCAAGCGTTCTCTGCAAGCGACTGCACTGTAGTGGCAATTTCCAGTACAGAAGGGGCAAAAGCAAAAGTGGGTTGATTTTCACAATGTCAGCTCTACACAATTATTATCAAAAAAGTTAGTTATGAATTGAGTTATAAACAATACAGAAAAAATATGTGAAACAGTATGGCTAAATGCCATTTAAGAAATGCTTGCAAAGAAGTTGATGAAGCTCTGTCTGTTTGTCCGTGTGTTTTTAGGAATGGAGAGATAATTCCTAGATTTCCTTCCTGAGACTGGGCTAAGTGTAATGAACATATGATAATTATAGTTTAGTAAGTGTATCAATAAAAAAAATAATCAAAATATATTGGCATATTATGAGCCTTTTATGGTCATAAGAACAAAAAAGGACATGTTTGTAAATAATGACTAAGCTATATTATTTTCCCATTAGTATTCTTTTGTTCTAATTCTTTACCGGAGTCTTTTAAAATGTCAATACAGATTTATTGAAGTGACCATTCTCATTGTGAGTACAAGGCACAACACACAGTGAACCACAATGAAATTACACCTCTGCATTTACCCACACACAAACACATGCAGCAAGGGGCAGCTATTGAAAGCTGCCTGGGGAGCAGGTACCTTGGTACCTTGCTCAAGGGTACCTCAACAACCTGTTGGTCTGGGATTTGAAACCACACTCTTCTGATCCTGGGGCCAACTCCCAAACCACTAGGCCATCCTCTGATGTAGAGACTTTATGTAGAGAAAGTTCTGTAGGTGTCACCTAGTCCTGAGATAAATTCACACTACACGACTTTTGCCCTGAGTTTGCTATAGTCACAGCCAACAGTTTTTGAAAATCAGCAGCAAAATTCACAGATCTGAGGCAAATTGGAGTTTGTTCAGGCCTCTCAATGTGTGAAATGTTCAAAACAATACCCTAGAGACCTTTGCTTTACAGATGATCAGTAGATATCTGGGTCTGTCAGAGCGTCCAAATCCTGGAGCATAAAAATTTGTTTCGACTATAAGACTGTGAACAATGCACCCATCTGGCCACTTTAAAGGTCCTACAGTGAGTGTAAGATTTTAGAAATGTGCTTTCTCAGTAAAGTGTTATAATTTTGGCTACATGTAGTGAATTTGGTGAATTTGCTTCTTCATGCCATCAGTTTCAACAGTTGCCATGAAGATGCAAAAGACTTAAGAAAACAGAAAAGGTTAAACTGTCATTTTTTTTCTCCAATTCCTTTAAATGTATAATTAGCCTCTTAAGGTGAACAGCACTATAAGGCACTTGGCCATCCATGAATGACCTATAATGCATTTTAAATCATTCATGACGGGAGGTACACAGCGACTACATGACAGATCAAGGTCTCTCGGTGGATCAAACCCCATTATAGCAAGACACTGTTTTGCATTTCATGTTATAGCCTGAGAAGGCTTGTAATTACCTTTTTTTTACACTAGGCACATATACACACACTCTCACATCCCTATCCCTTCCCAGAGATCAACTCAGATGTTTGAAAGGACTGACTCTGAACTACTTGCACCCCTTACATCAAGATGAAAAACATGACAAAGATCTAAAAGATTCCACTTTTGATTATGAAACCCTTCTAGATCTCAACTATTTGCTTCAAGGGGTTTCATGACCCCCTTACTGATGTCACGCCCCACAAAAATATGGCTGGCAATAATTCCATTTCTATTATCTATTCACTAATTCTAGATTACAACGGCCAAGAAGACAGAAAACACAAATGAAGGACTGTTTCTGAGCTAGGGAAGATGAATAAAACATTTGAAGCCAAAATATAGAGAAGCTGGTTTGGAACAATGCGTTGACACGTGAGGGAGCACATGCAGCTATTTTTACATCACAGAGCAGACAGCTGAGGGCGGGGAAGATCCTGAGAGCAGACTGGTCCCAGTTCAGTGAGCCGCTGCCACTGTTGCTGCTGTTGCTTTACTCCGCTGAGGTAAACACACACAGAGATACTACTGCACATATACACTGTATCAGTGCTTGCTAGAGTTAACAGCACCAAGCCTCCCTGTGAAATTAGGTGAATTTCCTCACTTCTCCCTTTATTCTGAAAGTATGCAATCATCTGAGACATGTTTGGTGTCTGAAGATTTGCTCTCTGGTTTTGCGTTTCTGAGTTACAAGGCTTATGCTGTTATTAACAACTGTAACGAATAACCATATTTGTGACATTTTATGCAAAAATCACTTAAGCATGGTATTTAGTTATTTGATGCCCTTTGTTATTTTTCATTTTATAATTATTAAAAACAGACAATGCAGTGGTTGGATGTAATGGATGGTGGTGGATGCTTTTGTTTGAATGCAATAAAGGCATTTTTACATAAATTCTCACATATATTGTTTTGTCGTTGGGCTTTTTTATATCAAATCAAATTTATATTATCTCAAATGTGCAATGTCAAAGAGAGCAGTTTTTCGAACTCCAAGATCTGCTAGTTTTTATTTTTACATTTATATCACCTAAAAATATTTTTGGTGAATAAGTTTAATGACTAATTTATACTTGTTAAAAATGTTATATTTTACCAAGCTCACTGAGCACTAGCATGAAGCAGAACACACTCGTCTCAAACTGTGTCCGGCTGCCAACTGAATAGAGTGCACAGTTAAAATCGCATAGCCGCACTTGTTATATATAGCTGATCAGCTTTCAGACATCACCCTTGGAGATAACATGAAATAAAAAATTAGAATTTCTTCATCAAACCATCTCTAAACAAATCTCAAATTCAAAAAGGGATTGTACAAACCAAAGGCTTACAAACTGACATAAATAAAATCCTAACTGTAAGAATGCCCAGTGGCCTTTACTGACCTGACTATTTTGACTGATTCCAACTAAAGTCTGCTTTTCTTTTTCACAAAAGCTCAATATAATGTTTGTGCCAGTCAGCACCATCTAGATTCAAGATTTTTATTTCACAATAAGTCATTTTCACCATTAGCATCTCTCCTCACCCTGCAACACTGAACCTGGCAGCAGGAGAAGGATAAATAACCTGTTTGAAATTCATGCCATGCTTTAATTTTTAGGCTTTCTTTGCCCAGAGTAGGCCTTTGACGCAGAAATAACAGGCAACCATTACCTTTAACATGTCTTTCTTCAGTTGTTTTGTTGTGAGGAACCAACAGTGGCCTGAGTAAGAGCAGAACAATTCTCTGTAGTCAACTACCAGTTAGCACCAGACAATATTTGTCTTTAGAAAATGTGCCTGGCTGAATTAAATTAGCTATAAACAAATAATATAATTTGTCGTGGCATTGTTTGTAGTGGAAAAAAAACCATGGTGGGAGATACACCCGCATACACAGTGAGTGACTGAGCTGTTTGATGGCAGACTCACCCATCGCACACACATTGCAAAGAGTTTTGGTTTAAAAAACATATACACTCAATTTATAAGGAACTGACCACAGTCTCATTTCTTTTCTATTGATTTCTTCCAGGCTGGCTGATCTGCCTTGAGTGCGCTTTGCTAGAGAGAAGTGATGCCATATCTATCCTCCACCTAAAGCAGGCAGGTGAATGACACAGCTGGAAAGTAAGCAACCTTTCACTTCAAGCAAACACACCAGTCACTAATCTCACTTAAATCACTTATACAGTACAGAGGTGATATTCCCAAAGCTAGCTAAGCAACAAGTGGGCATAAAGACAAGCCAGTATGTTTACCAGTAAATACCAGTATGTTTACTATCTGTTAAATATTAGTATTTCCACTTGTTTTTTCACTTGAGACTTAAGCAGTAAAGGTAGTTTGTATATGTGTACATGGTTTATCTCTATCATTACCTCTTCTATGGGCAGCTCACAAGTCCCACTATATGTCCAAAAGAATACAGACATCCCTTCAGTTTAATCAATTGCTTTTAGCTGCACAAGTTGTATCAGCCATACAACAGAACTGGACACTCTGCACCAGCATGAGCCGAAGGTCACCATGCCCAGTGGCAAATGTGGGTTGGAATATGAAGCCCCCAGCATTGAGCTGTGGTGCAGTCTGATTCCGTTCTTTGAAGTGATATAGCGCCATACATTTTGTGGCTCAAAATGAATCATACTGCATGAGCTCCGAAGCACTGAATGCAGTGCAAACTCACAGCAATGGGCTTCGGTAAAGACTTCCCAGAGGAACAGAACCTGCTACTGTAGCAAAGAGGGGAAAATGACCTGTTAATACACTTTATTTCATTTGATAAACTGGAGAATAACAAACATTTGTCCATGTGTCCATAAACATTTGGGCATAATGCCAGTATTCCCAATGATCCTGATGACATAGACGAGAGTCATTTTATAAATTACAGGCCAGCATGTTTGATACGTTCTCAATAATTTATGCAATAAATGCAGTACATCATTGCAGCTCATTGACAATTGAAATTGCACTCTTTCAAATTACATTTTAAAAATAGTGATTCATTTTCAAGCCCTATTTTAAAAAACTACATCAAGTAGAAACACTACATGAAAAAAGAACCTGTGCACACATAGCTCCTCTAGCTGTGGTTCAGTGGGGGATGGGTGAAGCATGAGCCACAACTAAACTCAATCATTTAATGCTGTTTTACATTGGTCGTATCTGTACTTGTGTAAAACTTGCAATTGTGTAAATCAGTATTAACAAAGACAGGACTGCAATGTACTTAAGTGATGAGAAAAAGGAGAGAAATGTATGCTAAAATGTAAGCTACAAATCCATCTTAAACTCATTTCTTCCTGGTAGAGCTGCTCTCTTTTTACTGGGACTGAAGTACACACCAAATGTCTGGCATGATTACAAGAGATCTCTGAGACGTCATGGTCATTCCAGGGCACATAGACGCTTCAGAGGGGCAGGGTCATATGGAGAAGATATTCCTGGGACTAAATAACAGGGGGTATCATTTTATTAAGTCTTTTAAAATGCCTTTCAACTCCAGGGAAGAGTATTAAATGTAGAACCGAGCCAATCCGAGCACCTCATGTCCAGGTCAGGAAAGAGTGACAGAATTACATCGCACTGAAGTTCAGATGGCAGGGATGATAAAACAGACTGTGAACGTTTCCTTTCACTTGTCGGCTTCACTTCCTCCTGGTTATTAGTCTTTGCATAAAACAGTCTCCTCCATTTACTCTGGCAGACGGTTGACGGGAAGAGAGAACGCAAAAACATTATAGATATGAATTATAACCCTTAGTCTAAACAGCAGTACATGCAAAGCAGTAGCAGGCCAGCACTCCTTGTTAGGTGTAAATAGCAACCGTTCATCTGTAAGTATGCAAACAACACCGTTAACTCCTCTGGCTCTTGGTTTAGGAAAGACAACACAGAAATTCCATTTCACGATTGGAATTGGAGCCATCTGGTTGACGTTTGAGCTTAATTTCAGTGGCCTCATACCACAAACAGTAAAGAGGAGGCGGAGTGTGTGCTGATGAGCCGGGCAGGCCGGGTGGTCCATTACGATGGATAGGCCTCTGTCTGTCTGAGAAACCAGTGATAGCCACTTTTTCAGTGTGTAGAGTACATGACTGGGCTCCTCATTGAGAAAATGCTTGCCTCACCCATCTGTTCTTGCCCAAAAACTGCAATTGGAGATTACAGAGCTGTTTAAAAAATCGTTGCCACACAACTCCCAGTGCTCCTGTATGAGAAACTCAGGGAAGGGGGAAGAGACCAGAATAGCTTGGCCAATCTCCTGGCACCTCACAACCTATTATAGTCAGTAAATAAAGCAGAACGTTTTTTGTTGAGATAAAAAAAATGCAAAAGCAACAAAAGCACCCCTCAAAAAACAACCCTCCTAAAATAAGCATGCAGAAGAAAAAAAATATCCATATATAGATATCTCTGTCTATGTGGACTCATGCACAGCAGGAGCAGTATGACGTCACCCCAAATTAATTGCAACACCATAAAATGAAGGACCACTAGCTTCTAGTTCAAATTTCATTTGCTGGATTGGACAATAGAGCTAGTCGTCTTCACAAAAAACCCAAATTTAATAGCATGAAACCATTCCCCTGAAGTTTAGTGAAAGTTCACCAGAGTTTCTCGGAAACCAGCAGGGATCTGGAGTCATTATAATGGGCAAGGAGCATTCCAGCAGTTGAAAACTGCGTTAATTTATACTCACCCATTCTCAATGCCAAGGATTGTTTGAAGAATATTAATACATTTCAAAATCTCTTGGTTTCTGACTCTCATTCCCGTTCCCCCTAACCCCAAATACACACATAACCGTGCATGCACACATACACACAAACACACACACACACAAACACACACACACACACACACACACACACACACACACACACACACACACACACACACACATACATACATACACTCCTAGTCACACACTAATATTGAATCAAATTGCAGCGAATAGGAAATGCATGTAAACACACAGTGACTTGCCATGGCAACACAGTTGAGTCTGACAGTATGTTTACACTCTGGAGAACTTGGTCCTTTTTCATTTTCCTGGTTGTTAGGAGATCCAGTTTCTATGGTAATTGTTGCACTTAGACCGACGCTCCTCTTTTTTAGGGAGTTGGTCACGTTGCAGTTATGTAGACATACTGAAATCATTAACTTCTGCATCTCACATGTACAGAGAAAGATGAAGAGGGTTTAATTTTTTTTCTTATTCTGGCTGAACATTAAATACATCACTCCTCGCCAAAGTAAAATCATGACGTACAACGCTAACACAATGGTTTCCACTTTCATCATGAAGAAGGTGTTTGTCATAAGATAAAATCCAGCTCTGTTTCTTACCAAAGCATCTATTCAAAACCTGCACAGAACCAACCAACATTTGTTTCTGTACACTTAATTGGACAGCATCTTTACTGTAATGTGACATTGTTGAGAGGTACAAACCATCCACCTTAGTCACGGAACCAACAGCAATAGTAATTGTTAGTGTCAGCAGTGCTCCATAAAAGGGGATAATGTGGAGAAAAACCAAGGGAGATGCAGAGAGAGCGGGAGAGAACCCAGAGATGGAAGGAAAGATGTGATGATAGGGGAAACTAAGCAAGGTAATGCAGACGGAACATGCAATCTGACTAAACAATCTCGAGAGATTCAGGGCGCAGGAGTTGTGTGGGCGAGGACAGCAGGAAGAATGAACAGAAGGGAAGCGCAAGCAGACAACACGGCGAACATGGGCAAAAGGAAACACACTTCTCGCGCATGAAACCTAAAAGGAACAGATTGATCCAGGTGCACAAACAAAGCAGATGAGAAATGAATGAACTGGATCACAGAGATGAAATGAAAAAGAGAGGGATAAACAGTGGAAGAGTTTGCCAGGTAAATCTCCTCCAGGGTTTTCTTCTACAGACAGCTTGTGCAGGTCTCTCATAGTCTCACTTTCTCTCTCCCCTCACAACAGTGTCTGTTTCCTTTAGTCAGGGGAACTAGCAAGGATGCATTGATGGAGTAGGATGACAGGGTTAACCAGGATGTTAGAACAGTGTGACACAGCAGAACTAGACTTTAGGGCCTATGTATGCTGTTTTTGCATTTACCTCAGCACTAACAAAAGATAGTTACTACAATACTCTCCAGAGATCGAGCTCTTGTTAACGTCTCATGAATAATTTATTACAGCACTGCACATTTTGTAAGCATATGTGCAATACAGACATTGTATACGAAAACACAAGTTCCTAAAGGCCATATTACACTATTAGGCTTCAATTCTTGTGTGTTGACGTCAAAGGGGATAAAATACAGCACCTCCTAGTGGAAATCAGGGGTGGCTGTGAGCGAAGCTTTCTTTATAAGAATGAATCCATCATTAGAAGATGTATTCTAAAAAATGGGGGTTTGTTAACAAATCTGATTTCATTTATTTGACCAAAGCTCCAGTGGCCCAGTCAAAACTGCTGGCAGAGCAAAACAAACAACAAAATAAAAACCCTCCTATAGATTGTCCACATATTATTAGAAAAAACGCACTAGATATTTTTTCCCTCCTCTTGAACAATTACTTTGTTCATTAGCTCTATTATTTTTTCAAATTAAATGTCATATTTCAATGGCGCTTTATTAAGTCAGAACCTCAAAATCTTTATTTAGACACCATGATGATGGCGGCAGGGAGCAATCTCTCAACGTATCTTTATTTATAAGTTGAAATTGATATAGTCAATGTCGGCTTTGGTCTAACGGCTTGTCTAAAGGTCACTCTCTACCCCACAGGATGGCTGCACTGTCTCTGTCAACATGACCATAGGATGGATCCAGCAACACTGGATACACAGTGTAAAAGGTAATTCATGCACCAGAGCTTTACTAAATCACAAGCACTTATATAAGCACCTTTTTAGAAGCATTTTCATGCAGAAAAAGTAACAAAATGCAAATATGTATACAAATATGAACTACTAATATGAACAGTCAGTTAGTCAAACACAAAAACACCAAACAACACAGCAGTGGGCTGACAACACAGCAGTGGCAATCAATTCCAGTTTGCATTTGGGCCTGGACTCTCATTAAGCTGTAGATTCAGTCTAGTCTCCACAGGGATGTTCTTTTTCTCTTGTTAAGAATCAAACCACTTAATCCCTCTCCCACTCACTTGTGGTCCCTTTCAGTCAAAAGCCAACAAACAGAAGATTGGGGGATGTGTAAAAATGATATCCTCAGAGAGAAAAATATTGATCACTGCTCAAGAGTGTTGTTCAGAGGAGAGGAGAGGAGAGGAGAGGAGAGGAGAGGAGAGGAGAGGAGAGGAAAGGAAAGGAAAGATACTATTTGCATCAGTAGATTTTCATAAATTACAGATAAAAACCAAACTGAATATTTGTTTAGAGATGATCTATTGTCTGTTATCTATGTGGTCATCATGACGGCCTTAATGCAAGGTGCACTCACAATGTCTTTTCCTAAATCTTTTCTCATCCATTAAAGCAGTTAAAGAGGGTGCATGAAACTAGGCTGTGAAAAACACAAAAATCCTTTCATCCAGTAGAACAATGTGCTTAAGATTTCCAAACTGCTTCCAGTTACACTGGAGATTAAATTATGGTGTGGCATGTAGTGCTGGATCATGCTTTGAGAGAATACAAGAACTTTAGATGGTCTTAACAGGGTTAAAGACAGGGTTAAAGACTGCTGTATATCATTTTAAGTAAGTGTTGAAAGGTTGGATGGTGGGGCTTTAAAGAAAATTGGCCATTCCACTTAATGAATTAGGTTTAGTTGAAGTTTAGATTATACTGGCAGCATATCATTGAGTTTTCAGTTTAATGTTTGGCTACTGAGCTGGACTATGTTGTAGCTAATTGAATGTCACACTAAAATGCTGCTTTAAAGAACATGAAAATCTTCTAGTACTTTTTGGGGTACTTCATGATGTCTTGTAAATAAATGTGACTCTCATCCCCAAAATATTACAGATCGAATATGGGAATTAAGTTCTTTAAAGAGTTCTCAGATATTAATAATGAGACTGAGCTTATTAGCTATTTTTAACAAGGATGCCAATAATTAAGGAGCTGATTTTATGGCCTTGTACCTTCTAGACACTTTTACCTCCTAACTCATTAGATCTAGCTCATCCCACTAGCTTCCAAAACTTGATAAACTTACATTTGTGGTCAAACCACCATTATCCCCCTTCACCATATTCTCATTATCCACAGCAGGTATTTGTCTTCATAGAGCCTAAAGGTTAACTACAATCAGTATCAGTGGATGAACATGTGATGTACTGAGAAGAGGGATTTCTAGCTGCTCATTTTTTATCTGCATTAAACTGTTTCATTAATTTCATAAAGATGTAAAACATCAAACTTCTACCAATAGATCATATTCTAGCTTGCGAGCTCCTCAAACCACTTGTCTCTTATATTTTGAAAGAGAAAAAATTGAAAGTGACAACCCTTGTCATTGTGAAACGTAGCCCAGTACAACACAACGAAATTCAAGCTCTGCATTTCACCCATACACACACGTGCAGCAGGAGGCAGCTATTGAAAGTGCCCGGGGAGCAGTGACGGGGACGGTACCTTGCTCAAGGGTACCTCAGGGCAACCAACTGGTGAGGGAATTGAACCCACAATCTTCCGATCTAGGGCAACTCCCTTACCACTAGGCCACCGCTGCCCGGACCTCTGCATTTAACCAATGCACACACAATGCAGCAGGGGGCAGCTATGAAAGCGCCCAGGGAGCAGTGACGGGGACGGTACCTTGCTCAGGGCAACCTACTGGTAAGGGATTTGAACCCATAATCTTCCACAAATCACTAGGCCACCGCTGCCCCTGTAGATTTTCCATCCGTCATCGTCATTTTCTGCCGCTTGTCCCAAACGGGGTCGCGGGGGGTGCTGGAGTCCAACCCAGCTCACACAGGGTGAAGGACGAGGGACAGATTTTCCTGTAGATCATAAATTAATAAGCTCAGCCTGCTAGCCTCTGCTATTAGAGCTAATCTTACCACTTTCGGACACAACCCAGGCAAACAGTGGTCCTCTTCTCAGGTTGCAAGGAGAGATTCTATGCTTATGGTTGTTGGTTGAACCAGAAAGTGATGAAAGACTGGAAAAATTCCATGCAAACCCCTGAAGTGACTGTTTTTTGGTTTTTTTCATTATATATGTATTGGCACTATGAGTGCATGTGAAAGTGCAAGGCTATCAGATTAAGAATCAGCTTGATTTTCTTTGGAAATTGCGTTTTTGAAACAACAACAATAATAATAATAAGGTATGTAAATTACTCAAAAATATGGCTTTGCATGTTTTTTATTATTCAGGGAAGTTTGTTTCCATTGTTTGGCCTTGTTCCACTGTACTTAATTACTCATAAACATAGTGAGTAGATAAATTGATTAGCTAGTTAATTGACAGTAACACTCCTGTTTATTATCACGCTGCCATGATTAAACAGAGTGTTTCTGACAGCACAGGCTCAAAGTAAACATGTTCTCACCATCTGCACCTAACAACCCAACAAAGATTTGAAAGCACAGAAATCGTAGTTAAGGACTCTCAGCATCTCTGCAACTAAAACAAGATGGGGACTACACGAAACCCAGGAAAAACACACGAGAGCCGAAAGGCACTGTCACAGAGGAATACTCTCTAACAGCAGAGCGGGGAGCTTCAGGGGGAATCCTGGGACAGTAAACTAATGAATGTGTAAACAGGCAAGAGAGGTAAGTGGAACGTGTAGCAGAAGAAGACTGATGACCCCTGTCTTCATAAAGGTATTTAGAAAAAACACACATATAAACACACAGACACATATACAGAATATAGACATGTACACATCATTTAGCTCAATAAAAAGTTAAAGACAGAAAATCCAAAGTAAAGCCAAGAGATTGTTCAATTATAACGGAGTGAAATGTTGAAATTGAAATTTTATTGCCTGAAGTTGATTTGAGCTGGGTTTCATCATGCAAGATATATATCGCTGCCTGTTAAATTCCTCAGCAGAAGCAGTAGAAGATGAAGATTTGCTCCTGGTAAAGCAGTATTTTCAGACTTATACTCTAAATCGTAATAAACAGATCTATCAAATAAAGCACATGTGCTACTGCAACCGTGTTAGTTGCAAATTCAGTGCTTTCCCACATGCCTTCAGCAATGTACATGCAATTGGCAGGCTAGTTCATTTAAGAGAGCCCTGAAAAAAAGTGGATCGCAAGAAGTGCAAAGAAAAAAAGAAACTGCAAGGTGTTATAAAGCAGCACAGAACAATCAGGCTTCCACACTGTCTGAAAGCAAACAATTAACTCCAACTGAGGTACGGTAACACAAAATGCCTTTGCTTTTACACAGTAGAAAATGTCAAGAATTCTCTTTACTGAAGAAAAAAAAACTGTAATTAGCCAGCACTTGAGTTCCTCATTAACAACTTATCCTCGCATCCTTGGCTGGCTTGGAGAAAAGCTGAATGTTTGATTAAAGCTTGAGACACTGAAGACATTGCCTTGATTAATATTTTAACCAGCACAGAAACAGTGCGGGTTTAAAGGAATGCTCCAGTCTGTGGAGGATCTTCCACACTTAACGAAACTGCAAAGCCTGCTCTTTTAGAGGCCTCAGCACACAAAGTTTCATTAATGCAGCACGTGCTGCTTCATCTGGTTTACGTTATTCTAGAATCATCAGGGAAGTGCAGAGAGCCGCTGCCCTGATTGGCCCAGAGAAGCCAGTGCCTCTGTTTCTGATTGGTCTTTTGGTAATTGCCCCCCTCTAGAGCAGTTAGTGCTTATTCTGGAATGTTGAAGTTGCAGCCAAAATTTCAAAGTTCAGCTAATTGGATGGGGGTGCAGGGGGTTTCTCCCTGGTGCTTTCACAAATAAAGTTCACTTGCCTCAAGATGGGAGTTTGGACAATTAGCAAAGCTATTAATACCCTCAGGTGGGAAAAAGGGCTTTCTGTGGAAGATACAGTAAGCTGAGGTGTTTCACAGGTTACCCTGAGGCAGCCTAGCTAGCACACACTCAACTGTAGCAGCTGGAGGCCACATGTAGACAGCGGCTGGCTGAACCCAGGTCAGGTCCCACAGACATCAAGCCTGGGGCCCCTCTAGAGTGGGACAGCCTTAATGGGCTCACTTCAGTCTAGCATGGAATAAAGGACATGGAGACAAGGAGTGCTTTCCTGAGACGCAGAACCAGGACTCTAGGAAAAGAAAGAAAGAAAGAAAAAAAAGAAAGAAAGAAAGAAAGAAAGAAAGAAAGAAAGAAAGAAAGAAAGAAAGAAAGAAAAGGCTGTCTTTATAAGGTGATGAAATGAGATCTGTTTTAAAGGAATAAAATTACTGGCCAGTGAACAATATTTCTGATGGTTCACAGCAGAACAATAATTCTTCTCTGTCTGCTCTTAGATGCATATCAGATTTATTGTGAATTCGTGGAAAACCTCCTATTTTGCAATGCTAGTGTACATGGGGTTTCCCATCAGCCACTGAAACACTGATTCAAAACAGTCCAAAAAAACCTGTCCATAACTTTCCCCACCACACGACTACTTTCAGATAAATTGATATCATAACGTATGAGAGTTTGAAACTGCAGCGGTTAAATGGCCCAGAGACTGAAAAGGCTGGCTAGCTATCCTGTTATCCTAAGATTTATACCATACCTCTCAGTTCTAAGCCCATGTGAAGCAAATTACATCAAACCTCCAATCTCACGCAATCTTTATACTGAGTTATAATTGCAAGCACTTTGAATGATAATGTTCTAGCCTAATGAATCATTAAAAGGCACTTGGTTCAATGAGGACCTCACTCTGTACAATAAACTCTAACTTCCATTTGTCTGCTAGAAACCGCAGGTAGAATGCATTACTATTTCATGCACTTACCGCTCAGTTTCTCAGGAGAAAGTAATCAGTATAATCTAGAGTACTTGCACTATTTTGCAATATGTGAGCCCCTCTAAATGATTCCGAATTCAATTACCAAGATGAGTGCATTCCAGTGCAGGCTAAAGTAAATCTCTCATTTAGATACAAGCACTGACAGTAAAATTTGATTTTGTGGTGTTTTGTGGTGATTTTGTGTGTGTGTGTGTGTGTGTGTGTGTGTGTGTGTGTGTGTGTGTGTGTGTGTGTTTTAGAGGCAGCTCTTTGAAGTCGAGGCTGGGGCAGAGCAGGAGACTGCCTGGTAGGCTCTAATGAGGCTGAGGAGAAGGCAGGCTGATGGAAACTGGGTTGACAGCAGGGCTTTGGTAACGTTTGACTTTCCATAAAGTTCAGTATGCCCGAGGCCCCTATAATGAGACTACAACGTGCATGAGAGAAAAAAAAAATACAAACACATCACGCTCGGTATATCTCTAAATGTATTCATTACAGAAACAAAGAAGCACAAATTTTCTTTTTGTGCCTAATGAGCTGAAGTGAGGACTGCTAGTGATTATGTTAATAAAGCAAAAAGGTTGCCTATTACCCAAACATTACCGATTTCATAACTTCCACACATTCTGGTCACGGTCATTTATGTACCAGCCATGAACCACGAGGTCATCAGGATATCAAAATGAAAAGTACAACACTCTAGAGCACTGGTAAATGATGAAGCATCAGCAGAAGCAACAGAAAGCAACAATTCTTTGAAACTTTCTTTAAAAACTAACAATAAAAAGGAATCAAAACAGACCTCCTCTGTAAATCAGTGATTCATCGGGAAATTCTTAGATGATTCAAGGCATATTTTTGCTTTCAAAAAACTCCAAAATGCTAACTTTACCAGAGAAAGCAACAATATTCCTAACTTTTAATGAAACGCAATGTAAATGTATTTTATTAATTCATTTATCTCTGTCTTTTTTATTTATTTATTTATATATTTTTTTGCTTATTGTTGTTTTTTCTTTCTTTTTTTTTTACGGAGATCCATAACAAATCCAACATATGGTCTTCTTATAGCAAGGAAAAAGCTAACCTTTTTAAGCTTCCAAATTTCAAATATTTTTGTAATTTTTAAAGGATATGTGTGGTTAGATACTGATAAATATATTTTTCTTTTTGTGCCCTTTCAAAATTAAACTATATAATGCGTGATTCTGAATCCTTGGTAAATTACTCAAATAATGAGAAGTGACAAGTTTTTATATACACAAACTTGGTGCATGATGAAATGTTTTTTAGCCAGATTTTTAGCACATGGCTTCTTTCATGTCAATGTAAACTCATTATTTGTTAAAGTTGTATATGCTAGAGAATTAACAAGGCAAAACATTGATTGCCAACCACCATTTATTGTTTAGCTTACCACCTATCAGATCAGCTGTATGTTTCTCTTCAATGTTGATTTCAAAATGTTTTTGTTTAATCCAGATCCTACACATCTGTTCATGAATATGGATTAGGATATCTATAGAAAAAGCAATCTCCTCTCCGAACTCTTGAGATATTTGGTATTTAACTTTCCCTAGATGCAAAGCTGCAGCTCTGGGTGAAGATGTTCTTTTGCCCACAACTGCAGACAGATTTTAGTGATATGATGTTGGTCGTACAGTGTAGATAGTACATGCCTCTGTCTTTAACAGAGGACTTGATGAAGTAATGACAATTCAACTGTTCCTTATATAATCCCTTGGAATATTTTGTCACCCTTTCTCAATTGCCACTCTAGATGATTGCCTGGTTCACATACATGCGTTGCCTTGCCTTCATTTTGAAAAACTGCTGTGAGGATTTCTGTCCACTCAACTACAAGAGCATTAGTGAGGTACTTATGTTGGATGATTTGTTCTAGATCATACACACTGCTTCATCTCACCCTAGAGATACTGAAAGAATCTCCATCAGTCAAGAGAACGCCGTTCCACAGATCTACAGTTCAAACCTGAGTGCATTTAAACCTCTCAACTGAACTTTAAAATTTTACTACTAATTCTAAGGGTGTATATGTACAAGCTACAGCGTATCATTGAGAGCTAGCTCATTCATATGAAAACACACAATGAAGGATGCTGTAAGCCCATGTAAGAGATCCATGTGATCTAAGTTATGCATGACAGAGTTCTGAAAAATGTATCCATTAGCCGTCTGAGAAGCGACGGACACACAGAGGCCAGCATGCTAATCATCTCTACTGGAGTACACACTGGATGGTACAGATGACAGCTGACTGGAACCTCCTTATCCTTCTAAATCCTTCATCATCTGCTATTGTACAGCATAATACTGCAACATCACAGCAGCTCTCCAGCTTACATTTCCATAGACATTTTATAGAGACTAGAAATTACAAATGAATGAATCATTCGACTTTAAAAAACTCATCTCACAACTGCACATCCATTAGATATTTACCTTAACCAGTTCCATCCAATGCAAACAAAAATGACAGACATGTGAAAGCAACTTAAATATAGTCTGTACTGTGTGTCCGTACCGTATGTCTTGAGCAAGGTACCGTCCCCATCACTGCTCCCTGGGCACTTTCATAGCTGCACGGTGTTTGTGTGCATGGGTTAAATGCAGAGGTCCAGTTTCGTTGTGGTTCACTGTGTGCTGTGCTGTGACCTCGCAATGACAAGAATAGTCACTTTCACTTTTCCCTTCACTTCACTCAGATCATTTCAACGCCATGTCCAGCAGAGCAATATCAGCATTTGAGCAAAGTTTTTTGAAACGTAAAGAAACACGAAAAGAAAAGAACCGCCCTCCAGCAGGATCACAGGATTCTCTGTATGATTGCTTATGTGATCTGCTAAATGATTCGCAGATGAATTGATTCTTAATGCAATCATAATTAACAACACTTAATTAAACCATTCCTAGACATTTTTCCTTATTTTGGGTTATTTTAAGAAGGACAATAGAAGGCAGTAAACTAATTTCACTTGATAAAATGCTAAGAAACAGATTGAATTTGGTCACCCACAGCAGCAGTATGGAGTGACCTGTCAGCACCAGTGAGTCCTGATTTGAGCTTTAATGAGTAATGCACCCTGGATTCTGGATTTGTAAAGAGGAGGAAGGTTTGGAAGAGGGGAAAAAGAAGGCAATTAGTGTGCAAAATCAGAGTATTAAATGAGCACAGAAATAACACCATCCACAGCCCGACCGTTCACTAGGAACATGCCAACAGCTCACCATTTCATTCCAGCCTTAGGAGGCACTACTAAATTAGCCTTTTATAAATCGAGATGCTGCTTTTTTTTTTGAAAGCTTTCCTCGGTTGCCCTAATAATAAGTGGTCTGCTGCAATGCTAGTGAAATTACCAGACACTCAACATTGAAGATATATATCCAGAAGATTTGATGCTGTAAACATGTTTACAAATACATGGGATTTTTCACAAAGCTGATATCTTGAAACGAGAATATCCTCTCTTTGGCATACTAGCTTTGGCATAGACACACACACACACACACACACACACACTCAGTAATAAGTATGTTTTTATTGATTGTAGGATACAGATTCAGTATAATGTGCATGTAAAACACAGAGGTACAATACCAATTTTGGGCAAGTAACTCTTGCTGTGCTGTACTTTATTATCCTGGAGAGTTGCTACAGCAGCAAACTACTATACAAAGAGCTTCTCTTAAGGTTTTAACCACTTCATGATGATTATGTGAGTTTATGTACCATTTTGTGACCTCTGCTCCGAATGGCTGCTATTTGTAATGCATCATGACCCTCTTAAAAATTAGAGAAGAGAGAGAAAAGCAAAAATTATCCCTTTTTGAATTCAAGGAGTACTGAAGGTATGGTTCTTCAGAGGATTTGATTAAGAGGAATGACATATGTAAACATAATGAACCCTTTTAAAAATAGAATAGAATAGAATAAAATAATCTTTTATTATCCCATGAATGGGAAATTCGGGTGTTACAGGGCTCTTTATCAAGAAAGACAGAAGGAACATAGAAAGATATATGTAAAGAAAAATATAAAGAATAAGGACATCCATTAATTAAATTAAAGAAGTAAATTAAAGTTTTCCTTTGCAAGGACTGGAGGAGCCTTAAAGTAGGAACAGTATCTTTAAATTCTGGGGAGGTTCATTAACTAAAACTCTTTTTTTTATATCTTTATATCTTTAAATTATACAGAAATATCCATATATATATATATATATATATATATATATATATATATATATA
>CM029378.1:14838747-14851982 GCA_017165825.1 Hepsetus odoe
TCTCTCTCTCTCTCTCTCTCTCTCTGTCTCTCTCTCTCTCTCTCTCTCTTTCTCTCTCTCTCTCACTCTCTGTGTGTATTCCTGAGCTCTTCTGAGTAAAGGCCTTCATGCCTGAGGAGAACACACTCTTCACGCTCCCACGCGGTCTGACTGTAGCAGGCGCTCTCCAAGGTGCTTTTCTGGTGGAGGCTCAGAGGTCCTTCAAATATAGCTCAGCTCTCTGGGTGTCTGAGCCGAGCGCTGGCCTGCGGAAAGTGGATCCAAATTGCAGCGGCGGTGAGTCACGGTGCATTAAGACAGCGTGTCCTCGGTTCCCAGCCCATCTCACACTTATGAAGCGAGTGGGCCGCGCAAAGTGGATGCAAATAAGTTGGCCAAGTTCAGTCCACACACCTCTCGTGTCTCAAAAGCCCACTAACATGCAGAGTGTAACAGCTGCCGTCCCACACCGCGCGTCAAGAACCCTCACGTTTTTCAAACGGCGTCAATCGCCTTTCAGTGAACGTGAAGTTAAACAATCCCGACACGGGACCCTGTTCACACCAATCTCCCCGAATCTCTGCACACCTACAGCACTCCGCAAACCTTCAGCCCCTCATTTCTTCCTTTTTTTGCTTCTCTTGTCTAGTCTTCCTGAAGGACAAAGTTTTTGTCTCTCACTTTCAGTACAGTCTCTGCACCTGAGCAGTTTCAGCAGCAGTGTGCGATCATCTCCACAGAGAACGGAAAGACAAAAGGCAGTCGATGTCCATAGAAGAGCTTTGGCACGTTCTTCAGGAAGCCTGGAAGTGTTCCTGAAAGAAGTGAGTTGGTCTATTAGAGTTCAGGCTGTGCTGAAGAATAACGGTGGTCAAATATGGGCTTTAAAGCTGGTTAGATGAAACTCTCCTAGAGCTTAGACTGGATTTCTAAGAGTGTTTGCACATAATTCATTGTATCTAGTGTTTGATTTTCCTACTAAATAGAAAGAAATGAGGAGCTTCTCCAGCTCTACAGCTTTTATGGCAGAAACAGTCAGATTTGTCAAATGGATGCAGAATAAAGTACATATATATATATATATATATACAATACTGTGCAAAAATTTTAGGCAGGTGTGAAAAATGCTGTAAACAAAGAACGCTTTCAGAAATGGAAGTGTTAATCATTTATTTTCATCAATCAGCAAAATGCAGTGAATGAACAAAAGAGAAATCTAAATCAAATCAATATTTGGTGTGACCACCCTTTGCCTTCAAAACAGCATCAATTCTTCTAGGTACACTTGCACACAGTTTTTGAAGGAACTCGGCTGGTCGGTTGTTCCAAACATCTTGGAGAACTAAGCACAGATCTTCTGTGGATGTAGGCTTCCTCACATCCTTCTGTCTCTTCATGTAATCCAGACACACTGGATGATGTTCAGATCAGGGCTCTGTGGGGGCCAGAAGAACTGATGCTGGTTTGAAGGCAAAAGGTAGCAACACCAAATATTGATTTGATTGAGATTTTTTTTTGTTCGCTCACTTTGCATTTTGTAAATTGATCCAAAAAAACAACCATTATTTCATTATTTATTTCTGAAAGCATTCTTTGTTTACATCATTTTTTCAGACCTGCCTAAAACTTTTGCACAGCACTGTATATATATATATATGTGTGTGTGTGTGTGTGTGTAAGGGTATGTATACGGGTAAATAAAAGAAATGTTTGTGTGACTGTATGATTGTATTTCCTTACATGTGCTGTCCAGACAGAACATTGTGTTCCGAAACTACAACAATATAAACAAGCAAAGTATCAAACGCTTTTCAGAAAAATGGTGGAAAGGCATTTTTTTCATGACATATGTCTAAATCTAAATTTGCCCTCCAATTAAAAAAAATACCATCCAAAGAAGAAGACATCCTCATTAGCTAGTGTGTGCTCATCACTTCAGTGCTTTCCGTGGTGATCATATATTGTATGTTTTTGCAACAACAATAAACCTGATTTTGCTGGTGTTGTGCTGCTACAACAGAAAGGGACAGGCTGCACATTTGAGACACACACAGGCTGTCTACCATAATAGCAGCACGAGACATGTGAAGTGTTGCCATCCACGCACCCCTCTAATAAGCACCCATTCTCCCCCATCATCACTTTAGGCTTCTCTAACTCACTCTCTGCCCTACTTTCAGCCACAGCTCCATTCTCCACCTCCCCCAACTCTCTTCCTTTTCATTCTCTCCTACCAACTTTTAGACTTTCGTCCAATATTTATGAGCAGAAGTCTAGGGACAAGAGGAATCTCTTTCAGACTCCAATACATCTTTTCTCTGAATGAAAAACGGCTATTTCGAGCAGCTATAGGAAGGTGACAGGTCGTGCATGTTCATTTAAGGACTTGTTTCCTGACCTTTAAGTATTATTCTGGAGCTTCATTCAGAAATGTCTCTCTTAAAGAGTGCGGGGAAGGCTGAGAAACAAAAGATCAACCAGAGGGAGCGGAAAAAAGATCAATGACTGAGAAAGTCAATAAAAAAGGATTCACTATGATGGAGTATATCTGACTGCTAGTCAATTCCCTTGTAATAGCTGCTAAAATGATTTGGAGCTGTAAAAGCAAGCCTGTGTTTCCACAATAAGACTGTTAATATCCAGCAAAGAATATCAGCAATAAGTAAATATTATTCTTATTTATCGCAGTAATATTTTAATAGACCGAGCCTGGCTCACTCACTGGGCCGTCTTTTTGAGGCTTCTTTTCTTGATTTTTTTTTATCCAGCTTTGAAGCAGTTTGAAATATGAAACTACACAAAAAAGACACATTTTAGGTTTTTGCTTAAAATGACAAAATGATGCAAACATATTCTGGGCATACAATTGCAATTAAAAGCCAAACTGGCAAACCTGGTGAACCACAGAGAGCAATGTTTTGGAGAACTGATTCGAGTGGGTAAAGGTTTTGCTCAGCCAAAGAATTATATTTCCATGACCACAGAAACACAATCGCAGCATAAACAGACTAATTTATCGTACTTACTGGCAAAGCTGTTGTTTGTGTATCAACCAAAGGGCAAAGTGGGTTCTTGCGTTGACTGAATCATCCGAGCTTGACTGTGAAGTTTCAAAAATCAGCTGAAGTTGCTTTTTTTTCCCCTCTCTGTTGCTTATTATATGCACCGCGCTTGGCTTTGCTCCTTCGTAGAAAAGTGATGTTAAAAAAAAACAAAAAAAAACATTAATTTCATGAACTTTATTCATCCCGAGCTAGAATACGGCATTCAGGAGAGAATGATAACAAGTTCAGTGAGATTGCAAATATGATGTGCATTGCAAATGAAATCAAATGCAAGTTTGAGCGTGTTCATTTAGCGCATTAAATCCAAAAATGCAAAATTTGGCTCTCATTACGCGATTCATCTTGCGGAGCGCTTCTTTTTTCTCTCTGAATCATATTCGAGCGTTTATATCATCATCCCATCGAGTGAACACCTACAACAGCCACTTCTTGCTCCCTCTCGATCTCTCTCTTGAGACATTTATATCTATTCATCCTCCATCAGCGCAGGCCTACGGATGAGCTGAAGGAGGGCAAAAAGGCCTCCAGTCTCTGGACATGCTCTGTGGGCAGGGAAAGGGTGTCAAAACAGGCCATGAAAAGAGAAACAGAAACGTAGTTGGTGGGGGCCAAAGGGCGAAATAAACAATTAACTGCTCTGTTCTGTGTCTGCCCAATCCACTTACCCTCTCCATCACACACACCAAATACTGACATGTCTCTTGATGTAAACACCACCAGCAAAACACACACACACATATGCACCCACACACCCTGGCAGGAATTTTTGCAGACATCTATGCATCTAAGGTGTTAGCAAGTAAGCTAGCCAGCTTGTATATGGCAAAGCCACCATCTCCCTCAGCAGCAGAGTTAGATGAAAGTGTAGGAGGCATTTTCACAGCAGCATGTCGTGTCATCCTAATATAGTGCTCTACAGTTCTTCTGTATTCTTAGACGGGGGGGGGGATGTCAGCTTACAGTCACTGGGATGAAGCAATTAGTCATTCTGTGGTAGAGTACAGTTTATTTGTGGTTTCAAGAGTTTCGGAAAGATCCAGCATTCTTCATTCTTCATGCTCAAGCCTTTGAGTTATTACTGCTGCAAGTGAAGTTGATGTAGTTAACGTAATTACATGGTGAGTACACGATGACTTTTCATTGGACTTTATTTGAAGTCCACACATCCAGTTGCTTCAGTGTAAAAAAAAAATGAAGAATGTATATATAAACATCATCGTTTCATACTAAATAGTCTTTTCTCACGGCTGAATAGAATTCAGAAATAGCTGTTATGCCAGAATTTTTCCATCCGGTGGTGATATCTACCATCACAGATACCACAAATACATGGTCCACAGAGGTTGGCTGAATGTATATGGTTTTCTTATATTATAAGACACCTTAGGAACATGATTGAAAAAGCAACTAGAATATGATATGATCGACAAAAAAGTAAAAGAATGCTGAAATGAAGGAGGTGCTGAACACAATTTCTTGGACACTTTACAAAGAGGTTGTGCCTGAAGTTGCTGCTTTACCTGAGTTTTTACAGTCACGGTAGCTAAAGGGGCAGTGGTGACCTAGTGGTTAGGGACCAAGCCCCAGGAGCGGAAGGTCATGGGTTCTAATCCTAGAACCCAGGTTGACCTGAGGTACCCTGGAGCAAGGTACCATCCCCATCACTGTCCCCCAGGCACTGTAAATAGCTGCCCCCTGCTATATGGGTGAAAAGCAGAGGTGGGGCAGTGGTGGCCTAGTGGTTAGGGACCAAGCCCCAGGAGCGGAAGGTCATGGGTTTGAATCACAGACTGGATGGTGGCCCTGAGGTACCCTTCAGCAAGGTACTGTCCCATCACTGTTCCCCAGGTGCTTGTGTGTATGGGGTAAATGCAGTGGCTGCATTTCGTTGTGGGTCACTGTGTGATGTGCTGTTCATTTTCACTTTCACTTGAAGGACCAATATCATGAAAAACTTACTTTTATGAACTGAAAGAGCATAAAAGTATCAAAAAATGTTAACATCATTCACTACCCAGTACAAATAGTCCACATTTGGTATCTAAGCTGCTAAAACAGCACATTTTGAATTCACTGTCTAGCAATATAACACATTTCCATACACCTGCCTATTCAGTCTAGCAGGGGGAAAAAATAAAACTCCTCCAACTGTACACGAGGAGGTAAAAAAAAGCAACATTCTTTCACATGACCCAGCACTTTGCCCAGAAATGTTGAATGGGTAATATTGAAGGTATAATCAAGGCTTTTTGCTGATGGCTGCATCAGGTCTGGCTGCAGTAAGAAGCTCTAATAGGTGCCTATTGTACAAAGTCTTGGCGTTTCAACACAGTAAGCTAGGAGTCAGAAATAATTAACATCAAACTATACCCTGCTGTTATGGGACCTTCACCTAACGTGAAGACATGAAAGAAATTCTGATGTGAGGTATTGGGAAGTATAAGGCCTACAGTAGTAAAGTATCTGCTGCAGATACTTTAAAAACTGGTTTCAAAAGCAAGGGTTTGTAGGAAATATATCAGAAGTGCAGAATCAGAATGTCTTATTTTTATCCATCATGGGCTCCCTTAGCAGTGTTTAGCAGACTCACCTTACCACTGGGAGATTTAACCACAGGGAAATTTTTTTTCAATAAGGGTGAAGAAGAAAAAAGATCCCTGCTTCCGATTCCATTCAGAGATAAGTGAAGCTGTCCTCACAGACACATTCAGCAGCAGTGAAAGGTACTAATCAAGCTTTCCATGCATGATTTTAAACACTTGCACACCCACGCAGTCTCTCACACTCTCACTTCTGCTCCCCACACTTACCTGCTGCCAAAGCCTTTACAATATGCAAGATTCATGATGTTACATACACATATCACTTTCTATCAAATTCTGAACCAAGCAATGCCTTAAGAAGAACTGTTGAAGAAGCACAAAGCCATTTAAACAGTTTAGTACAATGTTTTTTTTACTGGATAAGGTCAAATTACTGTTTAAGCCAGAATGAAACAAACAAGTATGCAGCAGTACCTTTTCAGCAGCTTGAAGAATTCCACAGAGGGATGAGTCGTTTGGCCCTGTTTGGCCAACTGCTTGTGCTGCTGTGGTATTTGAGTATGGATGGGGGTAGTGTATTGGGTGTAAATGCAATGACTATGTTCCTGGAGAAGCTCAAGTCCAGAGGATAATGTTTTCTAACTTCCAAAAACTTATAACCAATATAACATAGAGACTGACCTGCCATACCCTTTGTACTGTAGAAATAGTAGACATGCAATTCAAGACGTTGCAGTCTTTCTTTCTACAGGGTGATCAGTTAAAACTGAACTGTGTCATAAAAAGATGATATAAAACAGAGCGAGCAGATTATCAGAAAGCTGTATGAAAAACAACATCTCCCCCTAGGGCACTTTTAAAGCTTCACTGTAAGGCTGAAGATTTAAGCTCACTCGATTTAGCTTTTAAAAGTCCACCGCTGCTCTCTGATCAGCTCTCAAGGGTTCAACCTGCAGAAACAGTTTTTTAAAAGAAGCTAAGAGAACAAAGGACATGTGATAAAGATGGCAAAAGCATGCAGTGGTGAATGGAGGAATGGAAGAGGGACAGGGCCGGAACAGGACATTAGTCAATCAGGCTCAGCTCAGTTAATGTCCCTGTCCATGTTAGTACAGTGCATCCACTGCAGGACCAATAAGGGCCAACATTCCTTCATCTTTATCTGTGAACAGCTTCTGGCACAACGTCCTAGGCACAACATTCCCCTCAAATATCTTCCCTAAGGAAAGAGTATTGCTGTGTTTGAGTTTGTACTACACACTGTAGGTAGAATTAGAGGTAAAATTGTTAAAAATTGAAAACGAATGTTTTAAATGTATAGAGATGAAAAATGATCAGATAAGGTTAACAAATAATATTTGCAATTTAAAGCAAGCTTTAAACTAGTATGTTCAGGTAAAACTTTCAAGGTTCATAGAAAATATTCTTTTTTCCTCCATTTCATTACATTTGACACTGTTTACTACAGGTATTATATTAAGCAATGTTAACTGCAACTGAAACGTTTTTTTTTTTTTACATTTTATTATATTTAACAAAGTTTCTGCTGCAATATTTACCAAAACATTCATTATTCATTTTTACAGAACTGTTTTCTAAGCTCACTTTACCTTTTAGAACTAAGGCTGGTTTTGTTCCCATGCCTGACTACATATGTAAATGCCCTCCGTTCTGATTAACCGCCCTGTATTATGCTCCTTTCAAAAGCCAGTCTATAAAACATAAAAAATTTTAAAAGTGGACCGTCATTTGTATGGAAGTACTCAATTTGAGGAACAGGTTCTGTGGCACAATCATAATGCAAATGGGAGAAAAAGAGAGAGTGATATAACTGCACCTGTGCTCTCCTGGAGCAAAGAGAGAAATACGCAGCAACAGCTTGCCAGGAAAATGCCCAACAACAACAAGAACAATAGCAAGAAGCCCTAAATGAAGGGAGGAAGTGTGGGCGGTCCTGGACCACAGGCCATAAACAGCCGAGGCTCATATTATCACCATGTAACGATGCACCAGCAAAGCCATGATGAGGTCCTCATTTGCAATTCATAACACAGCTAAATTAGCCGACACTGATTTATTTATTTTGGTTTAGTGAGCGGGTAAGCCCCTTACAATGGTTTAGAGAACACTTTAAAATGATGAGCAGCCCCCATTAAAGCCATTAAAAGACATTATGGTGGGACGGACGCAAAAATATGCAGACCCTTGCTCGTGTGAAGTGGTGTAGTTGTGTCATGCAGAAGCCGTCCTGAACTTCTCACTGCAGCAGCAAGAGCATTGTTCGAGGACTTATTCTCAGCTAGAAGCCAATTCAGTAGCTGGGTGTGTAACAACTCCAGTTAAAAAAAGAGCCCCAGCAATTAGAAAGGACCATCCATGACTCAGATACAAAGAAACACACACACAAAAACACACACACTCACACATATACATTGAGTTCCTGCCTATTTTAAAATAATCATGAGCGTTCCAGCGAGATCTGAAATGTCACTATTGATTTGCTGAGCCTTCTATTAGGAAGCCTAAAGAAAACACCACGTTCTCGAGAGCAACAAGCACATTTCAAAAGGATGTAAAGATGGCTGAAGCATATGCACCACAGCTGACAAAAACTTAAAGGCGCATTTAAAAAAAGACTCATTTGCACCTTTTTTTCTCTTAGCCAAAATGATGTGGATCAGCCAAGAAATGTTTAGTCCACAAACTCTTCTTCTACACAACCCAGACAACATTTAAGGCCTCAAGATGACTGTTATGGTTTTAAGCTAGAAAACACACTTGATTCTTTACAGTTGAAGCAAATGTGTGATGATTAAGGCGGGCTGTATTGATGGGACTTTCGATACTTGTTTGCAACCTTAGCCTTATAGCGTCAACACAAATCTAAATTTAATCCCATTTGGGATGCTAAAGATGTTGTGGAAAGAGTAGAATTTTTATGTTGTTTATTTATTTATTTACTAAACTCTTGTTTACTACTAAATCGCATCATGTTTTCATTTCATGCAAGCTCAATCTCTAGGCCTGGTAATCCTACAGCCTTGGTATATACGTCAATAGAGAACCACACACGGCACGACGTCTACAAATTAGTCAATAAATTCTGCAGCTGAACTTAAATGACATGAAATGCATGCATGTGTACCATTCAACCCCATACTGATCAAACACCCACTGTAAACACCCAGCCAAGAACTAAACAAAGGCAGTGGAGCCTAAGCAGGAATGCCTTAGAATGGAGAAACGTGCTGCAGGAAGCTTAACTGATTCTGAGCAATGCCTCACACATCCACAACTGACCAGGAGAGCGCAATTAAGAGCGAAATTAAGAATCAGTTAGACGCAACTGAACTTTAAACTCTTAACTAACCCTAACCAAAACCCAAATCTTCACCTAAACCTTATGCAATATCTAATTCTAACCATGCTGTTAATCTACTGTGCTCCACCAGATAGTCTGTTAAATAGCAAAGCATTTGAAAACAATCTATATAAGATGATCAAAATAAAATAAAACCTGTTTTTTCTTCTCCTGTATTTATTGCTTTTTATGGTTTCATGCAGTGCTGATACATAATATTCGAAGACCTAATTTATAATCATTGAATGACCTGCAGGCATATCTGCAAAACGTGCCCATGCTTATAAACAGTTTTCAGTATACTGACTACAATGTTGTCCTGACATTATGTAACTGTTAGAATGCAATTTCTTGGAAATATTGCAGTAAATACAGATAACGGCAAAGAAATTATGATTTTTCATAGGTGCCCCCATGCTCTCCCAAGGGGACACAGTCCATGTAAGACCTAGAGTGCAGAAAAAATACATTGCAAACCAAGTCTACATTTTCTGGAACTAACAGCAGTTTATGTTATATTAGCGGATTTGTTTAGATATTTTTACAGACTTAGGGTCTCTGCGGATGTCTGTTAATAGTTTTATTAATAATAGGAAAGTGTAACTACAGCTCATTGTCTACAACTAATCATTTACTGTCAAATTTTCAGTTGCCAATCCTGGCAGGCCTAAGCTCTATATCCTGCAGCACTTCTCCAAATTCAACACACCTGATTCAACTCCTCTGCTAATTAGCCAAAGCTTCATGAGTTGCACTGAGCGGGAAAATGCCAGGGCTGTGAGCTAAATGGAGCCCAGTCTGACATCTGAACATTAAGGGATCTGACCTCACAACAACAGGACTCACATCTCTGCTACTTTGCTGGCCACTTATACTTGTAAATAAACTACTTTTCATCATCTAGTCCACATTTACTGTGTAGTTCGAAAGAAACTGTGATCAAACAGTTTAAACACAAATACACACATACATACACAAACACAGACACACACACACACACACACACACACACACACTAGACGCTACAACTGAGTAGTGTGATGAACCGCCTGACACTCATTCAGATGAAAAAGCTTCTCCAGAGTTGAAGAGAAAAGAGCTGTGCTGTCTCCAGGGAGCTAGAGAGAAGAGAAACAGGGGGAAGATGGGGAGAGAGCCAGCCCTTTTTGATTTGTGACAGCATAAGATCTGAAAATTTGGGTGTTAAGAGCAGGGAGCTGATTAGCAGAGAGGCTGGCTGTCTGCCTGTAATTTCTTTATGATTATTTCAGCTCAGTTTTCATTCATCTTCACACTGATGAGCCCATGTCAGCCTCCATTAGAGAAGTGGCTCAGTGAGAGCACAGATGCTTGAGACTTGATGGAGGAAGCATCGCATGATTATGAGCCATGACGTCACATATAAGCAATGGCCTGGTTATGACACCATCCTGGCAAATGAACTACGACATAAGATTTTAACAACAGCATGGATGCTTACCTGCCATAATTATGCTGTTTTGTAGGCTGTGACACAAGGATGAGACATACTGTAAGTCATGGTTACACTGACGATATCATCATGTTTCATTTTATTTGCTTTGATCCGAACCTGCTGTGGAAGTCGGAAGGTCCAAACACAGCTACAGCTATGACATCATCTTGGCCAGGGAGCTGCGCCGCTAATGCAAATGGCTGCAGGCCAAGGATCATTAACGTAGCTGTAATTTTATCACAGGATGAGCCGGCAGCAGGATGACATGAGAAACCGTGAAAGTGCTCTTTATGTGATGATCAACATCAGGCTTTCTGAGACACTGCACTTTTTACAGAGCAGAAACACTTTATTCAAGGTTGGAAAACACCTTCTGAGGTTATTGCCACTCAGGGACAAAGCAATCATTCTTCAGATCATGACTTTGCAAAGACAATGTGAGCTACATTTTTATTAGAGCTGTGGCGATCCAGTAGGAGAGTCTTTTACGGCTTCACTAAAAACAATCAGGTTTAATCTAAATCATCAAAGGGTGGTTCTGTCAGACATTGAAGAGATGCATTAAATTCTAACCTTAATCGCATCCAAACAATTTATCTGATTATTTTTCGAGAAATATGGAAAATGGGAGGAAAACTAAGGCTACATAATTACTTTTTTTTTAGACCCCTCAAAAACTCCCTTTTCAAAAACAGAAGAGCCCAGATTAAAAAAAGAACTAAATTTAGTATTCATTTCAGCCCTGAAATGAAACTACCCACATGCAATCTTAGTAGTGCAGCGGAGATCATAAACAGTCTAAAATATGATTCCATCCTCTCTTGATATGAAATGTAAATAAAAACAGAATGCAGTGATTTGATAATCCTGAAAATCAGCTAGCTGTGTTCACAGACGATGATTCATTGGAGTGGAAATGGTCTTAAGCCCATGCAGTGATTTCTATGACAGAATCATATCTGTTTTTAATGAAGTGCTGCTCAAGGGCCCAAATATCTTGGGCATCCAGCACTGATTTTTGGCCTTTTCTCTTACCCACAGAGATTCTCCAGATTCCTGGGGTCTTTTGATCTTTTGCGATATTTAAGGTCTTTACAATTTTTTGTTGAGTAACATTGCTCTAAAATTTTCTTCTGAGAGACTCTGCTTCTCTAAGATGCTCTTTTAATATCCAATCATGTTACTGACCTGTTGCCAAATAAGCTAATTAGTTGCAAAATGTTCCTACAGCTGCTTCTTTTTAGTGCCACTTACTATTCCTCCCTTTTGTTGCTCATATCCCAAGCTTTCTGATGCATGATGCTGCCAACAACTTTAAATGAGCTAAGATTTCTCATGAAAACATTTGAAATGCTTCCTTTATCATATTGTGAATAAAAGAGATTTGCACATGATTTCATACTATTTCTAATTTACATTTTACAAAGCATCCCACCATCTTTGTAACTGGAGTTGCGTAATTATAATGTGTCCTCTATTATTATATTATAATAATAGATAATAAAAATTACATTATAATAATAGAGGACACAAATGGATTATTAACACTTTAACAAGGCGTCTTGTTTAATTTTAACATGGGGTGACTGGGGGGGTGGGCCAATTTTCGACCAATGGGGAGGTGTTGTAACTTGCGTTTTGGTTTCAATTTTAGGATAAAGTCAGGCAGGTTAATAAAGGGGATGACTTGGTACATTTTGCTAACAAGGGCAATGACAACCCTTCCTCAAATCACTTTCTGGGTATAATGAATTTAACAACCAAAGCCTTTTCTGTGCAGCAGTGGGAATATCTTGCAATGACAACGAGTCTGTTAAGCATTGTAAGCAGGTCAATATCTTTAAAACAAACATTGCTATCATAATAGGCTCTGAACCCAAGTCAAGAGCTTAATGTGTCAATAAACTGCTGGGTAATTCCTGCCCATCCACTGAATGCATTAATGCAGGATTCTCTGCAGGGCCACGTGTGCTTCCTGCATGTATATAAATACTGCACATGAAGAGTAAACCAGGAAGGCTCTCCTACATATATAAAGAGATGTCTAGTCTGAAGATGACACTTCATCATCGTCTGCTGCCCACACAGTAGCCCCTGCACTGTCCTCCCCGCTCCCATAGCCTGTGCACTGAAGCACACCACATGACTGAAAAAGTGTTTATATCACCAGAATGTCATTGAAAAGAGTCTGTGTACTTATTCCATAAAGAGAGTGAGAGCACACACTAAACTGATTAGTGAACATTATTTTATCTATTCCTCTCACTGTCAGGCCTGTTGAGGCTGGCACATGGCCATATTTAACAGTAAGGACACTTTCTTGAACAATATTCATCTCATTCGTAAGTAGCAGAAGGACAGCAAGTGGAATGGAAAAAAAAACATACTGGGCAGTGAATGAATACATCTCTTGAACGATGTCGAGTTTTCCTTCTCTGTTTATGTCATCACAAAGCTGTTTGAAGTAGTGCTGTCATAACTGATTATTTTAGTATTCAAATAATCTAATGATCATTTTTGATGATTAATTAAGTAATCAGTGAGGCCAAACAAAATAAAAATTAGCTTATTTTGTGCAATTATATGTCATGTCAGGCCTTTCTGATATTCCAAAATGTCTTCAAAACACTACTTCTCCTAAAACTAGAAAAAGATAAAGTAGGATATATTCATGCCACATCCCATGCATTCATATGTTTAATATGTTTAATATGTTTAAATATATATATATATATATATATATATATATATATATATATATATATATATATATATATATATATATATATATATATATATATATATACACATAT
>CM029378.1:14852118-14927080 GCA_017165825.1 Hepsetus odoe
TGAGGAGATTAATAAAAAGACCAAATTAGTCCATGCGTACCTTAAACAGTGTCTGATATTTTACTGTTTAGCACTTAGAAAGCAGCAAAAAAGGTAATCACTACTGATGGTTTCTATCATTTTTAGAATGTAAACAGTGTTGGCTAGTTTCAAATGATTAAGGCAACAAACAACGATAAAAAAAAAAATATATATATATATATATATATATATATAATATAATATATATAGGCCAAGCAAAATAAAAATGCATTCATATGTTTAATATGCTTATATATATAATATATAAAATATATATAGTACTGTGCAAAGGCAGGTGTGAAAAAATGCTGTGCATATATATATATACATACATATTCCATAGATTGATCTTTTCAATATGTTGATTTAGACTGGTTTCTGATTTTTAAATGCAGAACATGCAGCAGTCCCTAACACTCAATCAAATCAATAACATGTTTATCTAGTGACTGCCCCACTTTCAAGCAAAAGGCATGACAAAACCCATCTTTTTACAAAACTAAACTCTAAATGCTGAACTTTCCAGTATGTTTTTAAATCCCCACCCCCACCCACGCACACACACACACACACACACACACACACACACACACACACACACACACACACACACACACACACACGCACACACACACACACACACACACACACACACACACACACCATCCCCCTTCCAGACCTCGTCTTTCATACTGTAAGTTAAAAGTGGATATTAGGCTCCCGACCCCCATAACATGCTGTTAAGTCAAAGCTGCAGACAGACGTCTAAGCTGAAACATATGCAGTGCGTTAGTGGTGTGCAATCAGTCTGCTCCAGCCGTTTAGAGTGATCCCCATTGCCGTACATTACCAAATTATTCAGCCCAGCTTTGATGCTCTCATTCTGCCTGAACAATCCAGGGGTTACTGGCCATAATCACAGCCTAGGCTCCCTCAGTATCACCAAGAACACCAAACCAAACTGTCAGCAGCAGTTTTTTGTTTGTTTCTTTTTTTTCACTCCCTCCTCACACAACCAAACATGTTTTATTACATGCTCACACAGAGCTGGTTCAAACTATTGTATGGTTCTTGAGGGAAGACATTCATTTTCACTGTTCACACTGTCTCAGCCATAATGTTTTCATAGGTCTCTGATGGGTTTGGATGAAAAATTAAAACAGAAACCCTAGTCGACACAAGATTTTTGATTTCTTTACTCAGACTAGGATTTAGACTAATTATTATTCATCAAAACATATTGCTCTGGAATAGTTTCAGAACTGTGAAGTTCATTTAACCATTTAATGACAGCAATTGGGGCAGTGGTGTCCTAGTGGTGAGGGATGAGGCCCCAGGATCGGAAGGAGCTGAGCTCGAATCCCAGACCAACAGGTTGTCCTGAGGTACCCTTCAGCAAGGTGCCGTCCCTGTCACTGCTCCCTGGGTGCTTTCAATAGCTGCCCCCTGCTACATGTGTGTATGGGGTAAATGCAGTGGCTGCATTTTGTTGTGGTTCACTTTGTGATGTGCTGATCATTTTCACTTGAAGGACCAGAATCATGAAAAACAAACTTTTATGAAATGAAAAAGCATAAAAGTATCTAAAAATGTTAACATCATTCACTACCCAGTACAACCAGTCCACATTTGGCATCTAAGCTGCTAAAAATGCAGTGGTGTAATTTTGTTGTGTCTCACTGTGTGCTGTGCTGTGTTTAACGATCACAAGGATGGTCACTTTCACTTGTGTGTACTAGTTAAAGAGTGCAATTCACTAAAAAGCAAAACAGTCTGTGTAATTTTAAAGGCTAAAAAAGGATTGAAAATAATACAAAAAGATGTAAAATATGTAAAAACCACACATTAAAAAGTGAAAAAAGGGAAAATAAAAAACAAAAATGTAAAACAGAGGCCCTTAAATCTTCTCTTCTCTGTTAATAATGTCATTTCTGCTGTCACATTTATCCTGATGTAAATGAAAAAAATGTAACAAAGCTCACATTCTACAGAACAAAAATATGAACAGGAATATTATTCACACTTCAGAGTCTTCTTGCTCTGATCAAACTAATTTGTGGAAAAATCCTGCATGATCTGAATTCTGCTCTGTATTAGTGTTTATGCATGCTTGGAGAAATGCACGGTAATACTTCATAGTTATTTTACAGACAGAAAGGAGGATTAAACACCGAAAGCTGCAGTTCCACATGCTGACCATTAACCACCGTAGCCACTGTGGATGTACACAAACCCTGTTAATTCTCAGGCTCATTTGAAGAGGTTAATGATTTAGTTGGGGTACAGAATTGGCTAAAGGAATGACAGAGGATGTATGAGAGCAAATCAGCTGAAGTTCAGCTTCTGACGCCTGTGTTTACCTTCATAAAAATGCACAAAAGGTGCTTTGAATAACTTTAGCGTTCTCAGCTCTCACCAAACCAGACAACTGTTCCTCAGTACAGTCATAATCACACATCATATCAGTGAGCTGTCCAAATCGAACCATTTCTAACAGGCTTTTGGGAGAGTGTGATAATGATTCCAGCAAACTACCACTCGCTCACTCTCTCAGCTGAAAATAGCAGCCGCGGCATTACACCAAGATGGTTTCTGATGGGAGCAGACATTATATGTGGCGGGAGAAATAAAACAAAACCAGAAGTCTGTTTAAGGTGATGATGAGACAGAGAGAAAGTGAGCGAGAGAGAGAAAGAGAGCAAGAGAGAGAGAGAGAGAGAGAGAGAGAGAGAGAGAGAGAGAGAGAGACCTAAATCAGATGGAAGAACTCCTCCCTCAGGATATGGCAGTATTTGTGCTCGTTCCCTCTATCTATCAATCTCTCTCGTCCCCAGCCCACTGCTCTCTGTCTTGCTAACTCTCCATGTCCTGCACTAGCTGGCATTTAAAAGAGGTACCAAGCAGATTTTCTACTCCAGAAAGCGCCGGTGGCTAGAGTGCTCGGCTGGTGATCATTTAGAGGACACTGACATTCAGAACACAGCAGTGGACCTCAACTCACTACCCAGCGGAATACCAAACTTTGCCCAGCAAGAAGAGAGGCCAAATCTGAGAGAGCACAGGGAACAGGCGATGACCTCTGACATGAGATGTGCTAGAGTGTAGTACCACCACTCACACCCGCTTATACAGCCAGTACATTAAGGTTTGAGTCACAGATTGAGGCAAAAGTAATGAAAGCATGGTGCCGCTCCAATTCATTCATTTTCCCAAACGTAGCTCAGTGACACAAACAGATTGTTAACTTTCAATCAGCAACACATTTATTCTTATTTTACCATGATTACCAACTCCCTAACCACTTGGCCACCAGGGCAGCGGTGGAGTTGGTCACAGGAGTTGGTCGGAACATTGTGGGGTTCAAACCCCTTACCAGTAGGTTGCCCTGAGGTACCCTCGAGCAAAGTACCATCCCCGTCACTGCTCCCTGGGCGCTTTCAATAGCTGCTCCCTTCTGCACGGTGTTTGAGTGCATGGGTTAAATGCAGAGGTCCAATTTCATTGTGGTTTGCTGTGCTGTGACCTCACAATGACAAGGGCTTTCATTAGGATCTGAACTTGGGCATTTATTTTTTTGGATTCTGATACCTTTGTATATATATATATTTATGATCGAATAACTTTTTGGAGGATCTCCAGAAGGTCAGAAGTGTTTCCTGCATTAGATTTTCATCCCATTTCTATCATTTCCTGGCAATGCAGCAAAAGAAAAGGGATGAAAGTCCAATCTGTCAATAAGGAATGTAAATGTAATTCAGTACGTAACTCATAATGTAATTACATGTAATTCCATTTAAACAGTGTAACAAAATGACATTAATAACTCAAGGCGCCTAGGAGTTAAAACCATTAGTTTAAGTTGATGAACTGGCACAAATGAAGAGAAAGCCTGGTGTTTGACAGGCGACAGCTTTGCGCTGGCTAAGTGCTGAAGAAGCAGAGCGGGATTTGACTTTAACCCTGCTTAGCTCCAACAATTTACACTTGTGCTGTGCTCATGACATGATAATCCCACGGAGACCGCTATGTATACTGCAGTGCATATTGGGAGACGTCAAACTCCTTGAGTGTGCTGATGCAGAATGGAGAGAAGGTTCCGTCTGCAAACACAACGTCGCTGATGTGACTCAGCCTCTAGCACATATATTTCCTTATTATGAGATCAACAGTGTTACACAACACAGGAATCCTGTGTATAAGCCTTTCAGTGAATCACTATAGAGACAATATACAGGCTACAGTAGCCATGCATCATTTACCATAAACTGAAAAAATAAAGACATTAAAATGTGTCCAGAATGATGGACAGTGCTGTAGATGACTGTATAATTACTTACAAAGTTGTATGGCTCCAAGCACAAATTTAATGAAATAAACATAGTGAATGCAGTGTTTTATAGGCAAATCATGAAGAAGACTGATGGCCATATACAGCCCAGGAAATGACCATAAACACAAAATAATATCATATTTCATATTCAAATATATTGACTAAACTATTAAATTAAATTAAAGATATCTGTATGGTTTATAATATGTCTGTCAACACTAGTATGAGTACTTATCGAAAAACATTATTATAGGTAGGAGAAATGGTTATAATTATTATATAACTTATATATGGTCAAAGATTTGTACATGATATGGGTTGTGCTTGTTTCAAAGGGCACTTCCAAAAAATAATAATACTATGAAGACTCCAACATTTAACATTGTACCCTTTACTCGCTGGTCCATACAGTTCAGAAATGGAAGCTAAGGTGAAAAAAACATGGAATTAGTTAGAATTAGTTGTGATGTTCAGCACTTTTCCATCTACCCACCTATTCAGCCAACAGCAGATTAGCCCCACCCATTAAAGTTGAAGTTATAAGTAGTATTGCGGTCCACATGGCTTTTTCAGTGAGACAGTCATAAAGGCATCTAAAGTTTCCAATAACAGGCTTTTTAATTCTAAGTAATAAAAAAAGTTTGGAACACGGACAAGCAAAAACAAGATACGCATAAAACCGCACAAATGTTGTACATAAAAATATAATAAATAAATAAAAAACTAGAAAAGTGTAGGAGATGGGGCCTTTAAAGGATGAGATTAAATGTCTTGTGGAATCGCAGTACGCAAACCACTGCAGAGCATTAAAGTATGGGAAGATAGTTCAGCTCTACTTATCTGAATTGGCTGGTCACAGTGGTCACCAGTAAGAGTCGGCGCAATGTGCAGTTCATGTAGTGCTTTAAAAAGGCATTCAGATAAGGCCAGAGAGATAAACCTGTGCAGCTTAACACAAAGCAGACCCACTGTTTAGCAGTGAAAAGGTTAAAAAAATGTGTCTTTCTATTTTAATGTCAAAAGGCTATGCAATAATACGGTCTGACTTTCGATGGTCTGTTCATCGTATTTCCAGGCTACGTCACTAGATTATTAGTTTTCCATTCTCTTGACGACGCCTAATTTGACACATAATGCAGATCCCTTTGTGAATCAAACAATGGGAAGCTGTCCTGACTGAAGCTTCATCTTCATGAACGTCTTCAGATACAACCAGAATGACTAAGTTAAACACTCATTTTAAAAGGCTTAACATAAATAATAAACATGGGCAGTTTATGAAAACCAGAATATGTGTACAGTATGTTGGGATGTGACTGAAGAGACTGAATGGAACCAATAAGAAGAAACTGTTGATACAATGGATGGCTGGACTTTTTATCAGGCACTGCAAACAAATTTGTAAAAAGGAAAAAAACAAAAAAAACAAAAAGTGAGTGTTGAAAAATCTCATAAGGTTAAAAATTCCTTCAAACTAACAATTTGTATTTAAATTGTCACACTTCTGGTATCACATGAAGAACTATTGCAAAATCTTAATTAATAAGGGGTTGGATCTTGGGCTGGATCATGCGGAAAAGACTCAGGATAAGCTGAGAATCCCCTAGACAGCTCTGAAATAGTGACCTCTGACCTCCTCGAGGACGTTACAGTACCAAAACAGAGACGTGACGTCAGTATGAGAGTGTTTCTTCAGCTGAGCGCTGAGAGCAGAGTCTCAGACACAAACACAGCTACAGACAGGGCTGGAGAAAAGAGCAGCATGGTGGCATGAAATCCAAAGAAACCTCTGCTTTTGGGTGACAGAACACACTGTTCAAACCTTCATTATGTACGATCATCATAACCAATCTTGTCCATACTTCTCACTCTGAGCTGAGTCCATTTCTCACTCAGCTGTTCATCATTCTGGTACAGTTAAGTGTGCACTTTAGCAGCCCGGCCATTTCTTAATGATAACCTTTTAGAGAGGGTGAGAACAACTTAGAAGTACTAAGCAATTCTCAAGTCTTTGCATTAATTGAAACTGATTATACGTTCATTGAATTCCAGCTATTGGAGGCAAACTTCCTTCAAAATGAAATAAGAAAATAATGACGATAGCAATTTGCCTTGTAGAAACTCCTGTTTTCATGGCAATCTCAGACACAGCTTGGTTGTTTTTTTCTATTCATAACTAATGTGACTTTTTTAAAGCACATTTTTGAATGTGAGTTCATAACAACAGTTTTATGTTGAGCAAATTTGAGAAAACTCCAACAAAATCACTAAAGTTGCAGAACAAAACTCAGCGTTAATCTGTGCTTAATGAAGAAGTGATTACATTTTTAGCACCACATTAAGTTTGTTTGTATAACCAGTCATATATTTGGGTCTTTATTGTGTGATGAATGTCTGCATAGTTTCATATTCATGAGTGTTTCATATTCATGATTGTTGCATTGACTAATTGTCCAAATGTTCATTGCCAGTTAGATATAGATACAAGTAACTGCTCAGTTACTCAGGGTTTTATCAATGAAAGTTACGGGGGACTGGGGGTGATTGGACTTGTCTTGGGATTTATTTTGCACAGGAGAACAGGGGAACATGAAAAGATAAATAAAAGACAAAATGACCAAAATCCCACAGTAGGGGAGACACAGCAGTTGGGGGATGCATACCAGGCAAGCCCCCTGGGGTAAGGAGATAGGAGCAAAACACAGACTACACCAGTTAGCCCACCCTGGGGCCGTTCTCATGGCTACTACAACATGGTTTGCTTTTAGTGCAAAACATACGCTGCTTGTGTGCAGATTTACAAGCATGTAACCCTTTAGCTGTAAGCTGATATAACAATTGACCCTTCACAATACCTCGCCACTCTAAGAAAGCAGGAGCTGGAGCTGGAGTTGTTTTTTTTTAGTGTTTTGCAGGGGAATATGATGAGTGCGATGAGTCAGTCATGCTGCTCTGAAGCCACCAGTGCTCCACTGCTGTTCCCCCTCTTCGTCAAGACTGTGCAACCAGGGGAGGCAGAACTATCTATACCGCCATATCAAAACAAACAATAACTCACTGGCTGAATTGCCTGGTTCCCATGCCTCTATAGCACACAACAGGGGAAGGAAGGAGGCGGCGAGCTGGGAGGGAGAAAGCGGGAAGAAGGGAGAGGAACTAAGGGTGTAATTTTGTTTCAATAGAATATTGAAAAAAATGAATGTTTGAAACTCTACTGGGATTCATACTTGTCTTGGTGATATGCCCCATATCTACATTTTCACTTCTCTGATTGCTTCTTGTTTAAAGTCTTTTGTGGAAACAACTGTCTTCAAAAATAGGTATCTTCCTACCTTCTCATTCCAAAGTTAAATGCCTTGTACACAGTCACACTCAACTAACTTTGGCCTACTCTCAGAGTTGTTTAAAATTCTTGGTACTGTCATTGAGGGCTCTGCAAATCAGGCCTTTTTATTTATTTCTCAATTGGTCATTTTCCAATCTCTAGTCATGTCCAGTTCCAGTTGTTACCAAGTGCTCTCTCGGTTACACAATATTACCAACACTGAGGGGGTGAAGGCTAGCATGTGCTTTCTCCAAGTTACATGAAGTGCTGTTAACAGAATATTACTGGACAGCTCGGCACGCTTGAAAGAGAACATAAACTGACAAATCTGTTACATCAGCTAACAGGCACCCGCACTGGTTAGCGTCACACTGAAAAATGGGGGGAGACAGAGGGCCATCCGCTCTTCCAAGAGGCAGAGGTCAGTTGTGCTCTCTTGGAATCTTAGTAGCTAGGGCTGTGGCATCACTAGGGATCAAACCCGCAGTGTTGTGATGATATGGTCTAGGTTAAAGAACACTTTTTGACATGTAAAAAACTCAAATCTGTATCAGAAAGAAAACTGGTTTGGACCTGAAAGTATGTACTAAAACAAAAAGAAACAAAAAAAGTCAAAAGAAAGGCGATAAACCTCCCAGTGAGGTGAATGGCGCCACATAAATTTTTTAACAAAGTGTAAAAGTGGGGCGCATCAATAGGATAGAGCAAGCCAGACATCTCCCAACTGCTAGCTTGCTGTCCCTCATGACTGGCTGCTGGAGGAATCGATTAGTGGCAGGAAAGCCGGGTGAAATTCTAGCCAGCACACCCAGCATACACGCTGTGGGCTTACCGCACAGTTAGCCAGTGGGAGCCCACTGCACAGCTTCCCAACACCTCAACATGCACACTGAAGCTCAGTGCCAAAGACTTGAAAAGAATGGTCCTTCAAGTTCAGAGAGCAGTGTTCAGACACTGAAGTGGAGGATAAACTCGAGTTTGCAAAGACAGCCCAAATACTGAGTATCAGTTCATACCAACACCGATCTGATATTGTTTTCTTGATAACACACCTTTTTGAAATGCTGGTCATCTAAAAGCACAAGCTCAGTCTATAGGAAGTAACCTGGTAAAAGCAAATTATAATTATATTGTTTCATTTTCTGATTAGTGTATAGCTACATTCACCTACTATATGACCTATTTTAAGTCAAGTGTGTGTTATAAGGATTAACTAACATAATGATATTATGTGCCTTTTAGCTCAGGTACTACAATGAGATTAAAATTCCCGCATCTCAAATAAGGTGTAAGATTATTCTCAGTGCAAATTTATCTGCAAGACATCTGTTCGTTTTGTAACCCCATCAGATCAGTGTTATTAGGCTGCCTCTGGGAAAGCATTCTTTTAGCCAATGTGCCCTTTAGCTCCTTGACCCCTGGAATTGACAGGTTTTGGACATGCATTAAATCTAAGGATTTTATTAATAACCACTCAGTCCCAAAGCAATTAGATAACAGTCCCATTACATTAGTAAAAATATAGGGCTACAGAGGCTACAGGGAGAAAATAAACCTCTGCTGTATTCTCTTCTATTTTATAACTTGGCTGCTGCCTGATGCTTCCTGACACTGCAGCTTCTCTCTCAAGTTTGGCCAAGTATGTTTGCATTTGTTTGCATTTTTGCCGAAAAATAGGTAAGCCACTCCCCTTACCGTTCATTTCTGAAACAGCTTCATCCTGCTCAGTGAAGCACCAGCTGACAAGCTGGTTAAAGGCGCTGTGGTTATTGGAGATTCTATTATCCGGCACGTGAAAATAGCTACTTATTTAGAGGCACCAGCACCAGCTAGTTAGCTGTATTTCAGGAGCCAGGGCCCCAGACTTGTTAGGGAAGCTTAAGCTGTTAACTAGTCATATGTATGAAAGGACAGTCTTTCATGTAGGGACTAATGATATTCGTCTGCGGTAGTCAGAGATCACTAAGCATAATGTTATAGAGGTGTGTTATAGTGGTGCTCTAAAACTAATGTGGGGTTTATAGATAATTGGTCTACCTTTGAGGGCAAGCCAGGTCTTTAAGTTCAGGATGGTGTCAACCTCTCTCGTTACTTGCAGTATAGCCCATAGTCTGTTAGTTAGACGGCAGAGTAGTTAAAGTAGCCGCTGCTCACAATCCAAGGCCGGGACCACGCCTCAGCCTACTTATCCACACTAACAGAATCCAAAACAGATATAGATCAAAACCTAATACCAATGGAGAGGTTAGCCTGCTTTAATCCAGTTCTACAGATCGACCTAACTCTAACTGTTTCATCGTCTAAATCCTCTATCTGCGTCCTTGATTCAATCCCTACAAACTGTTTAAAGAGATCATGCCAGTAATAATCAAACCTTTATTAGAAATAGTGAACTCCTCTCTCTACCTCGGCAAAGTGCCAAAAGGATTCAAAATAGCAGTTCTTAATCTTTATTTAAGAAACATTAGCTTGAGCCATTCAAGTTATCAAATTATCAACCACTTTCTAACTTGCCATTTATATCACAGACACTGGAGAAAGCTGTGTGTGTTCCAGTCTGGTTTTCAGCCCTACCATGTTACCAAAGCAACGCTATGGTAAATAGTATACAATCTCCTAATGACATCTGACAAAGGGTTGATATCATTACTAGTCCACCTCAACCTTAGTGCAGTGTCTGACATCATTATCCACAATATTTTATTGCACAGACTAGAAAACCTGGTTGGAATAAAAGGAACAGCCCTCTCCTGGTTTAATTCATACTTGATCAACCGTTATCAATTTGTAAATGTAAATGGTGAAAGGTCAGTTTGTATAAAAGTCAATTATGGAATGCTGTAAGGCTCTGTCTTAGGTCCCCTACTTTTCATATTATACTTGCTCCCTCTGGGTTCACTTATGTTCAGTTACATGGAATCAGCTTCCACTGTTATGCTGATGACACGCGATTATATATTTAAGCCAAACCAGATGATAAACCCAAATGAAAAAAGATTGAGGATTGTGTAAGAGAAATAAAAGAGATCCTCCTTAGTTTAGTCAGACTTTTAGTAATTAATCTTCTGGTTAGTTAAAAGGTGCAGATCCAGGGGTTCACGGATGTAAAGAATACTGGGATGTGTGTGCTGCCGGCCCACCATTCTCATATGACCACTCAGGTTTGTTGACGGTGGTGTGGGGAGATGCCAGTACCTCAGGGTGCTCACGAGTTTTTTTGTAAAACCCTCTGCTCTGTCCTTTCTAGTCAGGCTGTTGTAGCGAGTTTGCCGGAGTCACAGTACTGCATATAAATTATCTGTCTGCACACTGTGACTTCAAAACAGAACAATTTCCCTCTATGTGTTTGAGTTTGACGACTGTCCACCACCTGTACTGTGGGCAGCTTATGCAATTCCTGAAAGACCTCCCAGCCAAGTCCATCAATTACGTGAGGGTTTCCTGAACTCCAGACCAACTAGTCCACCATCTGAGCTGACTGTCTTCTCGATCAAACCGACCATCATCAGATTCCTCTCTCCATTTGAACTTCTGATCAACTACATCATACTGGTTCAAGGTCAAGATGCCAAGGTTTCTTCCTCCAGTTTTAGGGAGTTTTTTCTCTGATGCCGTTTACTCACCTGGGGCTTGGACCAAGATTCTGTAAAGCTGTTTTGTAACAACAGCAGTTGTAAAAAGTGCTATATAAATAAAACTGACTTTATTTGACTTGAACTTGGGACTGGTCTTACTCCTCCTGTCCATTGGTGTGAGGTTCATGAATGAGCTAAAACAGGTCAACAGCAAAGTAATGGATTATACTGGACAATAATAGTGCAGATAATTGATCAGTAGAGGTTAAACAAGTACACTGTTCAACACCAGATGCACGTGCTGCATGTAGATGAGAAATTAAATGCCTTCACATGAAATGACTGTCTACAAACATAAAAAGCAAATACAATTATGCTAAATAGGCTATATGCTAAATATATAAAATATATATATTTTATAAATAGGATATATGCTAATATAAAAAATATGCAAAATCTACAGTCCTGTGCAAAAGTTTTAGTCAGGTGTGAAAAAATGCTGTAAACAAAGAATGCTTTCAGAAATGGAAGTGTTAATCATTTATTTTCATCAATCAGCAAAATGCAGTGAATGAACAAAAGAGAAATCTAAATCAAATCAATATTTGGTGTGACCACCCTTTGCCTTCAAAACAGCATCAATTCTTCTAGGTACACTTGCACACAGTTTTTGAAGGAACTCGGCTGGTAGGTTGTTCCAAACATGACTGTGTTTCAACCTCCGTGTGACATTGATGATCATCAGTTTGGTAAAACTGGTTGATCATACACTGAATATAATCCTACAGAATCCCTGACTTTGTCCAAGTGTACCTAGAAGAACTGATGCTGGTTTGAAGGCAAAAGGTAGCAACACCAAATATTGATTTGACTGAGATTTTTCTTTTGTTCGCTCACTTTGCATTTTGTAAATTGATAAAAATAAACAAGTATTATTAATATTTCTGAAAGCATTCTTTGTTTACAGCATTTTTTCACACCTGCCTAAACGTTTTGCACAGTACTGTATNATTGGTTGCCGAGCCAAGATTGTTTAAATTAGCGACATTGAACAGCTTCTGGCCTCGGTGCAAGAACAACAACTCATATTGGTGTTTCCTTGGCCGGAGGGAGAAAACAAAGTAAGAGAGTCTAATCGCCCAATTTTAGTCCCATTCACTTCAGCTCCTCGCTGAGCAGTGAAGGAAACGGCAGCATGTGTTCTGTAACTACCTTTAGCTTTAAGTAAGCAAAGTTCATGTTATTTGCTGAGCAATGCCAGTGATTGTATCACTGCAGCTCCCCTAGAAAATAAAGGGTGACAACTAGTTTCCAAAGATATTTGTAATTTATTTGTCACATGTAAAATTACTGTAGTCGAACAGTATTATGAGAGAAAAAAAAAATATATATTATATATATTATATATAATATATATATTATATATAATATATATAATATATATTTTTTTTTTCTCTCATAATACTGTTCGACTACAGTAATTTTACATGTGACAAATAAATTACAAATATCTTTGGAAACTAGTTGTCACCCTTTATTTTCTAGGGGAGCTGCAGTGATACAATCACTGGCATTGCTCAGCAAATAACATGAACTTTGCTTACTTAAAGCTAAAGGTAGTTACAGAACACATGCTGCCGTTTCCTTCACTGCTCAGCGAGGAGCTGAAGTGAATGGGACTAAAATTGGGCGATTAGACTCTCTTACTTTGTTTTCTCCCTCCGGCCAAGGAAACACCAATATGAGTTGTTGTTCTTGCACCGAGGCCAGAAGCTGTTCAATGTCGCTAATTTAAACAATCTTGGCTCGGCAACCAATCAGATCACTCTTCATTTTTTTCATCTCATTGTTTTTATCGCTAGAATGTTCTGGTTGCTAAACTGGCAGAAGGTATTTCCTATCACAGCCTGATCTCAGAGCCTCTTAACAGCTGTGGCCAAGAACTGCAAGGGCAAAGTACATTAGTAGGACTGAAGTACACCACAACCTGATCTAAGGCTAATCACATTAACAACATCTGCATTCCATCAAAAGAACACTAAAATTTGATGCATACCCCAAATAGTGTCCTACACTTAGCTTAAAGCCACAGTCAACACAAAAGCACATTAAGAAGAGATTAGCGGATGTGTAAATATGCTTTGCCCAAACCCGGTGTGATAGAGAGCTACAATCTGAGAGAACACTAAACTGAGGATAACTGAAATTCCTGTGTAGTGACCACTGGATTTTAATGGGACTGTGCACATTATCAAGAGAAAAGACTAACTGAAGACATTAAAGACATGTTATACCCGTCCAAATAACCATGTTTCTCCAGCTGAAGTTAAACTGTTTAATAAAAACATTGCCTTCGTGTATTTTTAGTATTTTTTTATTTTAGCTTTATTTGAAGGTTACCAACCAATTTTTGTCAGTAATTTAAAAACCAAAAGATGAAAAATAAGAGGTCTAATGTTAAAGTAATGGATATTTTTTTCCTTTATAACAATGTTGTGCATCAGTGGCAAAGGGTTTAGGGACTACGCCCCAGAATCAGAAGACTGAGGTTCAAGTCCACTGCTCCCAAGCACAGGATGTATGGTTGACCCCTGCTGACTTGGTGTATGGGTAAAATCCAGTGAAACAGAAATGCAGAGAAAGATTTTCGCTGTGGATGTGTGTTGTGCTGTGTGCTCACAATGATAAGTTGTCACTTTCACTTTTGCTATGAAGGATAATTTCCACTTAATAGAACTTAAGAATAGAAATAGAAAGCCTAGCTATGAACGCCATTCAGTATATGTCTGTTACTTTAGTTTAATGCCTTACACCTAAAAAATGTAATGCACATGCAGGTACCTCTGAGCTAGGTACCATCAACATCACTGCTCTCTGGGTCCTTCAACATTTCACATTCACCACTGTTGTTCCACTTAGAACTTGTGTTCTAAACTGAGGGATCTGGGACTGAACTCCCAGCTGTGCAGGTAGGTACTGGACTTCCTCACTCCTCAAGGGTGGGTGTTGAATTCCCTTGCTTTACACACCCTATACCCATGTGTGGCTTCCAGCAGCTATAAATTCGATTGTGAAGTTGCTGACGACACTGTAGTAACCGACCTCAACTGCAACAGCAGCCTACTTAAAGGAGGTTGAGAATCTGACAAGATGGTGTCAGATACCTCCAACTAAACATCCGCATAACCAAAGCACAATGGCACTCCTACTCTCTCCTCCACAGCGGTTCTCCAGTGAAGGGGGTGAGCAACATCAGATATCTTGGGTTCAGCTGGCACTCACACATGGGCTCTCAGATTTCCAAAGCAAGACAGTGGCTCTACCATCTGAGGCAGCTGAGAAGATTTAGGGTCTCTCCTGTGAACGTTCTTCTACTCAGCTGCCGTTGAGAGTATCCTTACCATGAACATTACTTCATGGTTTGGGAACTGCTCTCTGCAGGACCACAAAGTGCTGCAGAGAGGGATCAAAGCAGCTGAGCGCTGTACCATATAAGCTTTGCCCTCTGTGCAGGACATTTACACCAAACACCACAGATCCAGGGCTTTCAAAATCATTATGGACACCTCACACCCTGCAAACAGTCTGTTCTGTCGGCTCAACTTAGGCAAACAGGTCCACAGCCTTATGACCAGGACAGAGAGACTCAAAAAGTGTTTTTTTGTTTGTTTGTTTCCAATGGCCATAAGGCTCTTCAACCAGGACAATCAGGACAATTTGGTCAAACGCAACCTGTCATGTTAATTAATACTCCTGTACAGTTTATACATAGACCCTTCTATGTATCTATTTTTCTAAATTTCTGCATTTTTATTTTATCCTTATTTGATTATTATTTTCATCTCATTACCTTGCACAGCCTAAAGAGTGATTCAGGAATACATTTCACTGCAGGTTGTACATGTTTATCTTTGAATGTGACAAATAAAACTCTTGAATCTTGAATCTTGGTAAAGCCAGCCCACTTCTCCACTTCAGTATGATGGGTTAAAGGCAATAAAACATTTTATTTTAGTTCACTATGCTGTGGTGTCTTTACCATGACAAACTGTCTCTTACAATTTAAAAAGTTATTGCTCAGTTTTTGTTAGCATTTTAAAATTCCATTGTATGAACATTTAATGACAAAATGGCAATATAAATGCAAAATGACTTCAATTAAAACCTTGTGGCATTTACATGCATTGACGTTCAGGATATTGTTCTATTCTTCTTTGAAGATACCATTTTGGAGATCCAGAGCTTTTGTTTTGAAAGTGACAGTACATTGATGGACACAAAGTGAGCAGTGAAAAATCACAGGAGAATCACACAGGAGAGAAGGGAAGATCATCTGCTAGTTTCACCCTTCAGAGAGAAGCTTAACTAGATTGGGGCCTCTGAAGGGGAAGCACAGGCAAAGGAGCTGAGTCTCCAAGCATATGAGACTCCTTTTACAATCTGCTCTGGAATTTCAAATTCTCTTTTATTGTTCTTTAAAGGCAAAACTGAAGCTACTAGTCACTGTATTTTTCATGCCAGAGATGGCAGAGACTGTTTTAACCTCCCCACTCCTCCCTCTTGTTGCCAGTGCCATAAGTGGTCCACCCCACAAGCATCTCCTGTTTCATGTCTAGATATAACAGACTGAGATTCTGCTGCTTTATCTTGGCCTAATCCTGTGATGTAGAACTTGGCTGTAGTACCTGTGGTCGCTGACTGGCACATTTGGAGAAAGGTGGCCTTGTATTTTGTTCCTCCGACTCTACCTAAAAACCTTGCATAAAATGGCAAATAGATAAAACTTTGAGAGTTATAGGCAGAGATAGACGAAGCATCTGTGCCATGCACATTAGTGACTGATTGAAATTTCACTTTCCTAAGGCATTTAGCTGACATCCAGGTGTCCCAGATTTATCAGTATTGAGGAACTGCCCGAATCATTCAGTAGTTCCACAAGACCACATTTCAATGCATACTCTCTTCTGTTACAGCAACACAGGCTGAATTGGTAAATTTAGTCAAGGCAACTTAAACTTTTTATTCTTACTGTTACATATGACCATTTTAATTTTGCGCAATATTTGAATTTTAGTTCGTTATGTTGCACAAAGTTTCATAAGTTCAATAATCAGAATCCAATCCAAGTATGAGTTAGTACACTGGAATAGCTGCAGTAAGTAACTATGATAGCATAAATATAGACTGAATTAAACATTTAGTCATTGTCTTATATTTTAACTCCCCTACTTCTTGCTTTGGTAAAATCATGTATAATAAAGTTTTTAATAGACTTTTCAATTACAAAATTGGCTGCAAACCCCATAATAAGATCTCAGACATCCAATCAACTGCACCAGCTTAGTGATTAAAAACTGTGAATGGGGGAAACATCATCCAGTTTTTACAGAGTATGTTCACACACCCCCGATGGCCATCCATGGGGACAGTAGAGTTTTAAGGTGAGTTGAGAGATACTAGTTTTAATTAATGTCTGTCTGCTTCAGAAAAAGTTCTGTTGTATTAATGTTTTCATATTATGGACAGGCAGTTAGCAAAACATTTTTGAAAAACATTCTCAAAAAAGAGTATGTAACAAGATATTATTGGGGTTCTTTTTCGAATTTGAATTTGAAATAAAAACTATGCACTAGTGGTGCTACATTCTCTTCATTATCTACATCTAGGTAATCACAGCCAGTGCTCTCTGAGGGAAGTGGCGGTCTAGTGGTAAGATGCCTGACCGCTTGATCAAAGGGCTAGTAGGTTACCCTGAGGTACCATTGAGCAAGGAATTGTCCCCCAACACTGATACTGAGTGCTTGGATATATATATATATGGCAATATATTATTTCATTTCCCTTTCTTGGAATCCTGGCATTGTTGAGATTTTCTCAAAAAACGCAACGTACACCTGAGATAGCTGTTCCCTTCAAGAGTTTTTTTTATTGAACATGCAGCTTAACTATAAGCTTTAGTATATATGCTGCCCACTGTGAGCTCAGTAAAGTAGCGTCTCTTATTATTTTAATGATGCCATATCACCATATCAGCCAGTGTCCTCATGCAGTGTCTGGCTACAGTCTAAAAATAAAGGTACCTATATTGTCCTTTACTTGGATGTAAGATCCTTGGAAGATCATTTAATTGGGAACTAATCTTAGTATATTTTGTAAATTCTTGGAAATTAAAGCCAAGAACCTTCAATTTGATCCATGTGTGTTTACTGACCATGTAGAGAAGCATGCCCTTGCTTTGATTTCTCTTGCAGTTTCGAAAAATCTAGTGGAAAAGGGCAAATAAGATTTGGATTGAAATCCCTATAAAGGTATAAGATGCTTTCAACAGGATTTAAAGATCCCTGCCCTAAGGCCCTGATTTGGTCCTCTGGGGATCAGGTCAAGTGATCCAAAAGGCCACCTCTGTCTTCTGTCAACAATAAACCTCCTTATAACTAAATGGCCACATTAGTGTCAGTGGGCAGAGCAGAACAATAACACAGTTCACAGAATGATACTGTATGCTCACACTCGTGACCTCCAAGACCTTGTGCTGAGGGTTCCATTAATCCACCATGACCACTTCACACAAGAGGCTCCAAGAGAGAAGGCAAAGAAGAGCAGGACACAAGGAGGAGGGGGGTGCTGTCCCACTTTCATAAACTCATGATGGATAGTACTGTCTCTATACTTCTGCTGAATCCAGAAAATTCCAACATGTGTGGATGGCTGAGGCACAGGTTTGTCCAACTCATGCTGGCCCTGCATACGTCTTCCCTAACTGTGGTGGGATGTCAGGGCTGATAAAAACAAAGGGCCAAGATCCCCACTCCCAGCGGCCTACTTAGCAAAGCAAAGTGCTCCAGCATCCACACTCCATTATACTGGACAGAAATGGCTCACCCCAGACAGCAAGCATATTTCTTCATTATTCAAAAAAATAATTACATGCCGAAGAAGGGGCCAAGCTCTATAAAGGTGCATAGATACACACAGGAATAACACATGAGCATACAGTTCATGATTCAAAAACTACACTGAGTAGACTACCAACTACACTACCAAGTTTTAGTTTATACATAACTAAAACTAGTTTCAGATCATTAACATTACTGAATGCATACAAGCGTGGATATCCTCAGACATAATGTATTTTTTGAAATATGTATAGGAAGGCTAAAAGATACTTTTGGTGGCCTGTCCGGGGTGTTTCTGTGCCTTTCAGCATGGTACTGGAACAGGCTCCAGCAAAACCCACTCCCATGACCCTGATAAAGACAAGTGGAAATCTTCACCATATTGAAGAAATTACATATAAAGTTTGGGCAAATATTCACAGCATTAGATGTTCTGAGAAGGAATGACATTAAAACTAAAGCTGCCTCTTCTTCAACTGACACCTTATTTAAATAAACCTTTATATAGCTTTATATGAATTGTGTTCCAAATACATCTTTCATTTTTTTATTCCATAAGAGGAGAGAGTAAGAAAAAAGGTTTAGATAGACAGACAGACAGACAGACAGACAAGATAGATAGATAGATAGATAGATAGATAGATAGATAGATAGATAGATAGATATAAATATAGACAAAATAGATAGACTGATATATAGATATACAGATTTTATGAGTTATGATTTTTTTATAATTCTTCTAGATAGTTATTACAAGTAATAAAGTCAACATTCTGTAGCCTCATGGAGAAAACAATAAGAATCAACAGGTCTGTAAAGACATTCAGTCAGTAGATACTCTTAAGTTTTAAAAAAAGGTTCGAATAAAACAGACAGACCATGTAAACACTCTGACCTTTTCAAGCTTTCAGGGGACAAATGATGTGGAGTTGTTATAAACACAAAACATAAAAGTAAAACACACTGTCAGTGTTCCCTGTGTATTACTCGCTCTTACGAACACTAACATACACAGACTTCTCTGTTAGATAAGAGTGATCGAGCTTTAGCTCGCAGCAAAAAACACCCGCGACTCCCTAAAGACTGAGTAAGCAGAGAGATGTTGAAAGGAAATGCAAGCGCAGTGTGCTCTGAGAGAGGGGAGCAGCACAGGCCTCTCATCGCAGGAGTGATCATTACCTTATGAGGGAAGACACACAGTTCCAAATAAAGTTTGTCATATTAAACAAATCCTATTTTACATCACCACCAAAGGAGCAACTTGCACTCGAAAAAAACATTTCAGTCGGAACGAATTAAGCTACTGCGGCTTAACTGAACTCAGCTCATGCTGCTTCAAGGGTTTAGAGAAGGGCTATCCTCAGTTTCTAAACTGGTAGCATGCCCTCACCACACCACTCGTAACACATACGTTACACAATTCCAAGAGAGGAGTGAACAAGGCCTGATCTGATCTGTCTGTAGCCTCAGTGAGTTATTCAGCAAGCTAAAGAGTCTTCCCACACAGCATAGTGGTATGGATATATGATTTTCCTTCAAAATCAAAAATCTCTGTACAGTATGCTGGATCACCACTTAAACTAAACGCTGAACAGCACTCATTTTAATTTAATAAAAACGCAAACCCAAATTCCCGCTCATCACAGCTTTTCATTACACAATATCTAAAAGAGTGATGTCTGGCAATGCTGTCAGATGGAATTTTTATCTCTTCAAAGTAACACTTGATTTACCCTAGCAAAACACTTGGTCTAGTGTATAGATAGTATATTTTAAGTCAAAAGCAAAAGCTGTGCATTTTATTTGTAGAACAAAGTATAAACATTTTTTTCACTTGGCTTTTGACAGCATCCATTGTATGATGAATCTGTTTGACAGTGTTAGGCTGTGATTTTTTTGAACCGCATAGTTTACCAAGCTTAGTCAATTGGTTTAGATGGGTTTGGTAAAAATGTCACTAATATTTTCTAAGTCAGAATTCTCCACAACAATAGAAACCAGGTGTCCACACTAGTTTAATGCCACCTCCCAAAAACCTACTTCAAAAAAGGTTGATCAATATGCAGGAAACTTCTTCTGGGACATGGGATGTCTAACAAAAATTCGGGAAAAGAATGGAATTGACATCATCAGACTAGAAGACAGACTCAAGATTAACACAGATGCGTTTATAGTATTTTAACATCAGTTCTTTGCTATCTATTGAGTTTTTAATGTAAGCATCGTCGTCACCTCACAGCAAGAAGGCTCTGAGTTGGAGTCCCAGGCGGGTTTTGTGTGGAGTTTGCATGTTCTCCCTGTGTCCGTGTGGGTTTCCTCAGGGTGTCCATGCAGTCCAAAGACATGCATGTCAGGTGGATGGCTGATATTAAATTGCCCCCAAGGTGTGAGTGTGCGTGTTTCTGTGTCTGCCCTGTGATCGACGGGTGACCTGGCCAGATTATTTCTCTGGCTTTCACCTTATGAGCCCTGGGATAGGCTCCAACCCCACCCTGCAAACCTGATTAAGATACGATAATGGATGGATGGATGGATGGATGGATGGATGGATGGATGGATGGATGGATGGATGGATGGATGGATGGATGAGCTTTTTATGAAATGATTTGACCGCCTGTATTTGCTGTTGCTACTTTTGTAGCAAATGCTAGCTTTTTTTAGATAGTTCTGTCTTCCTCTATCCTTCTGCATACTTCTCTGCCTTTAAATATTTCATCCCTCCCTCCTTATGCTATAATTTATGCCTAAGCATCTGCTGCCCTCTCTGTTGTTGTTGTTTACAAACAGTTAATGAGAGTGGAGGACACACTGAACACACACATTTCAGAATGCAAAGCAAGTGAATTCAGACAGTACAGTTTACCCACATTCATGTCTAAAATAAACACACACACACACACACACACACACACACACACACAATAATACATACTGAAAATATCTCTCCAAGATATAGGATGCTCAGAGCATCCTATTTGCTGACAGTGTTACTTTCCAGGCCTGACTGCACATCATACACTATTAACACTAAACTGATAAGAGTGTGTGCATATGTGCATTTCAAAGCACATAAACCTGGGTGACTTCATAGCCACTCTTACATCGATTGTTCTGATGCAAAAACAGCAGAGATGGAGCAGAACATTGCAGCCTGTTCGCAGAGTGAAAATCGAATAAACCAAAAAAAACATTATTAACACTAAAATATCTGCTTAGGGTATGATAGCATGAGCTACATTAAAATAAAAGAACTGTTTAAGACTTAACAGGTGACTTCTAATATTTTTCTTTTATAATCAGATGGTTTAGATTTAAATGAAGAAATCTAGTGTGGTTTGATTTAAAATGCTCCTTTTGAAAAAAAACATACTGAGTCAGAATTACTCAAAAGTGAAAGTGACAACCCTTGTCATTGCGAGGTCACAGCACAGCAGACAGTGAACCACAACGAAATTGGAACTCTGCTTTTAACCCATGCCCACAAACACCGTGCAGCAGTGGGCAGCTATTGAAAGCGCCCGGGGAGCAGTGACGGGGACAGTACCTTGCTCAGGGGTACCTCAGGGCAACCTACTTGTGAGGGAATCGAACCCACAATCTTCCAATGCGGGGCAACTCCCTAACCACTAGGCCAGCGCTGCCTGCTGTAGCAATAAGCAATAAGAATAAGAAAAAGCAATAAGAATCGGACTTCCGAAGTGTTTAAAGCCTCTAACAGCTCCTTCACAAAAAGTAAGAAGATTTGGCAAATATGGTGCCTAAGTCTTGAGACATGGAAGTTTTGAGAAAATATTTAAGCCAAAAATATATATATTTTTAAAAGCAATGTTGGAAAGGAACAAACTAGGCACTATATAGTAGTCCCAAAAGAACCTTTATTTGTATCAAATGTTAATATTTTACTTTTTTAACACAGAGATGACACATACAGGTTCCTTGGTCATTTTGAGTAGGAAATAAAATGCCTATATATGTGTCTGAGACATTGCAACCCTGATTCCTATCGCCACTGCACAGGTCAGTATGTTTACCTTAATATTCACATGAAACCTTATGAATGGCTACATTTCAAAGACTGAATTATGCCGTACAGTAGATATATCTGCACCATTCCCCTTTAACTCCCCATTTTTTCCATGAAAAGAGAACGATATATTGATCAAAAAGGCATCACATGCTAAGTCTGCATGATATATTGTTTGTAATCATTATTGTAACATTGACCTTTGCGATATGACTATTGGGACAGGCTGCAGAATGCAAACGAGCCCTTTATGCTTTGAACATCCATATTGATCTCAGCTTTTAAAGTCAATTTGAATAAATCAGTATAAGGCAACCCTAAATGCAAATCTAAGACCAGCAGTCATACAGTCACACTTATAAAAAAAATGAAATGACTTCAAAATAGGCGAATTATCCAACCCCCATACATAAAAAGTATTTGTATGTACAGATGTGCGCACACACACACACACACACACACACACACACACACACACACACACATACACACACTTACCCCATCTAAGGATCATGGATAATAGTGCTTTGAGGAGTGTGTGGTGGTATTGTCTTCCCCTGTCATTCTCTTACAGTCCCATAGGTCACATTAGCACCTCTCCCTGCTCTGCTCCTCCATCTAGCCTTTGTGCCTGACTTCACGTGTTAGAAGTCCAAAGGAAGTCAATGTGATAAGGACTATTCTGATGAAAAAGTGTAAATCTCAGAGCAAGTCAATGTGGCTCTATCAAATTTTCAGAGGTCCAGAGTAGGAACAAAGGTGAAGAAAGGTCCATGGAAAGGCAGTAAATCTTTTCCGTTCGATAAAATGTCCACTGCTTCTTTTCAGCATTAGTGTTGATATTGATTCTAACAGTTGAGATATGGGTGATGGGATTGATTCAACAGTACAGAGAGCATTACCTGAAGCATCAGAGCATACTTCAAAAACTGACAGAATCCACCACTCCAACATCAATACTGATATCACAAATACTGTGTAAGCACCAGATTTTTAAATCTAAAATTTGAGCTCCCCACTCAAACAGGGAAATGGATAGTGTTACACAGTGCTGAGCACTGCTGAGTCCCCACCACACTTCACTGAGAGGCACTGAACCACAGCATGAGACAGGGAGTAGAAAAGAATATATATATATATATATATATATATATTATTTATTTTATTTTTTTCCATTATAATTAAATAATTCTTACGTGCTGCACAGCTCTTGCTTTTCTTGCCAAGCATAGCTATGATACTCCTGGAGCTTTTTAGATTTGAAAATAGTTCTCCTCTAAGAGGTGATGTAGCTTAAGTCATGATTGCTGTGCGGAGCCATCAGGTCAGAGTAAAGGAAGGCTTTTTTTTGTTTACATTAATGAAAGAAATATTAGTGATTACAACCAATGATCACCCTGAGCAACATCATTAATAAAAGAGAGCTTGTTTTTAAGTTTAGCTTGTTTTTGCACCACATTTGCTGTTAGGTAACACTCAAACTTTCTGCCTGTACACCGAAATAGTTAGCTAGGAAAGCTAATTGATATTTATGATGTTGTTGTTGCTTAGCAACAGGAAGACACATAGCCAGAAGCAGCATTTAGAAAAAAAGCAGTGAGACCCCCCCTCCTGACATCCAGTGCTTTGATTTTTCCCCGTTCCTTCTCTGATAATTATCTGATCAAAAAAATTGTTTCCAATTTTCCCATTAAATGTTGTACGCCTAGATTTTTTTTGTTTCCCAACTTCTTCTCAGTTTTGGAAAAACAATCTCAGTATGATTGCAGACAAGAGAGAGACTCAATGAAAGGTCAACAAAATGCGAAAGTTATTCCTGATATGAAGTGACAGCCTGGCGTGTCTGCTCAGTGGTCATTTAGAATAAACTGGCACTGGTCATGCACCACAATGTTGGCCTGTAGATGAGCCATGTGGGGTCTCTAATTAGATTATTCACACAGAGGTGGTGAGAAACACAGGATGGAAATAGAAAGCAGACACAATACTTAAATTAACTGAAGAAGAAGATGAAGACATAGATCCCTTAACCTGTGAAAAACCCAAAGTTTGAGCAGTTCAGGTCTATCCTTGCCTATGCTCTGTGAACTTTGTCAAAAAGAGACCCTGGTGTGTTATCAAACTGCGATTGTCAATGAAGATGTCAGTCTGATGGGCAGCATAAAAACTGAAGGTATGGGTAGACTCTCACACCTTAACTATATGCTCTGCAAGAAACCATAGCAACAAAAGGCAAGGAGAGGTAAAAAGAGTAAAGGAAGGAGTGCGACAGAAAATAAAGCCGAGAAGGAAAGATGAAAAAAAGCCTTTTTTTATGAAGGAGAACTGATTTCCATGACAACCCTGGCTGAGGAAGGGTGAGTACCAAGGATACTAGAAGGAAAAGTGTGTGGCATGAAAGAAATGAGAAAACACAAAGAACTGAGAAAATATATGGCATCTTCAGAAGCAAAATGATGTTTTTCTTATATCTTCTCAATCATTACCACTGAGATTGTAATGCTTTTTACTAATAACTGTCTAGCTCCCTTCAAACAGCCTACAAAGAGGAAGTCAGGCTGAAAACATAATGAGCATCCGTCTTATTGTGTTTAGAAAAAAAAGAAAAGCATCTAATTTCCACATAATATTCAAAAATATTGAATTTTTTTGTCCACATATAGATCGTGCAAAACACTGTGCAAAAGGGTTGAGCGAAGACATTCATCAAATATTGCAAAAACAATTCAGTTTAGTTCCATTACATTTATATGCACATTACATTTCCTAACAGCTACTGTTGCTAGGTTGGACAAGCTTTATAGAATGTCAGCAAAAATTACACTCAGCCTAAGTTTCACCAGGAAGTGTATTAACAAGAAAAGCCTGTTTGAATACCATCAAAATATAGTGTGACCAGAATTTATTTTGGTGACTGTGATTACTGATGCTTTAGGCAAGACTGAGTATAGCTGAGTAATTTAGCTGATAATAAATGATGCTTATTTCATCATGTTTAGACTCTAAACCACACCCTAGTTAGGAGCTTCTAGAAACTAAACCTAACATACTGACTCTAAATATGGGGCAGCGGTGGCCTAGTGGTTAGGGACTAGGTCCCAGGATCAGAAGGTCATGGGTTCATATTTCCAGACCAGTAGGTTGCTCTTAGGTACCCTTTAGCAAGGTACTGTCCCAACCTGCTCCCCAGGTGCTTTAATTAGCTCCCCCTGATGCACAGTTTGTGTATAGGGTTAAATGCAGAGGTTGCATTTTGTTATGGTGTGCTGTGCCATGTTTCACATTATAATAGTCGCTTTCACTTTCGCTTTTTCAATAGAACGCCCTTGTTTATGGAGCATGGACAACTAACTCATAACATCTCGCCTGAAACAGGAAGACAACTTCCCTTTACAGGCATCCCTGTCGCTCAGACCTGTTGTAAGTTTACTCATTCTTCAGATTGCCAGACTCTCTGGAGATGACAGAAAAAGAGACTGGTAGAAGGAAGGGGGGGGGGGGGGTGATCTGGGCAGCCCATGCATGGTAATTGGCTGCTGTTCAAGAGGGCATTTGCCCTCAAAGCTGGGATGTTTTGGAGCACTTATCACCATGTCAGATCAGATGAGAGCTTGCAATAGAAGAGCAATTTGGAGATGTTTATACTTATGAATGCATTAATAATTAGAGAAAAATCTAAGTCCCCAAAAATGAGAAGAGCGAAATGAGAAGATAAAAATGAGAAAAATACACAGAAACAAAAACACCATATTGCAGTGATGCCGCCCACTGCCAAGCACTCATTCAACTGCCCTGCTCCTTGTATGTCCAGATTTCCTAGAGGGAAGAGACTAGCTAAATAATTCACATTCATGTTTGATTTAAGACCGTTTTTTCTGAAGCTCGTTTGCAAGTCATTAAGCATGCTTTCGTCAGATGCCTATTATCTGCAGTAGGTTTTGCTTTAGGTGTGCAAGATGAGGTGATTATTCAGTGCAGACACACATTTTGTGTGCCATCTCTGTGGAGTAGTGTTAGGTTATTCAATCACAAAGTAACTATACTGTGCGATTTCACAGCAATTAAACATGCAAAACTGTGGTTGTAATAGTACTGCCTATGTGACTGTAAACAGTTTCATATAACAATCTGAAAATTGTTAACCAAATTGGCTTTTTGCTATATTGGCCATATATTAATCAGGCAATTTCATTTCAATTAAACATGCAAAACAGTAATCACAACAGTACAGCCTACATTTCTATAAATGATTTTAAATTACAGTCTGCCAGCTGTTTAACTGTATTGGCTGTTTGTTGTATCAGTTATGTATAAGTGCTATACTTGTAAAGAACCCATGCAAGGTTCTTTAGGGATTCTTTGGCACCACTCAAAGAATCCCTTTGAGGTGCTTTGATTTTAAGAATGTTGTCATTTTTGCATGTTTATCTTATACAGTATTGCCAGCTATGCTTGGTGGTTCCAAAGAGGAATCAAATCACTTACTTGTAATCAGCCAATTAAAGTGCATCCAGGAAAAAAGATGATGGATTACAGCAATTAGGGAAGCGTAGGCCAACATAAACCTTCTTTAAACAAAGGGTGTTTAGTGTTTGAATCCACAAAAAAAAAGGTTCAAAATTGTAATTACTGTAAAAATATAGTTGCATTTTCATGATTTACCAAGTCATACCCGGAGAAAACTACAGAGGTACAGTACATACACGTTTTTATTATTTCTAATTTATTTCTACATAACATGGTTGATTCTTTCTTATTATTGTGTTATTGTGCTAGTGCAGACAAGCTCTCAGCCTCTTCTCTATTCTAGGTCAGTGTAGCCAGTGAGGGCAGTTTGGAGGCGGGAGCCCCCTGGGGTGTTCCCTGGACACAACCCGCCCGAACAGCTACACACCACTCCGATGATTACACTCTACAGGACAAGATAAATGGTGTGGTATGAGAGAGTCAGCAGGCAAGCCTCTCATTTGCTTCCCATGGGACAGTGTGTGTACCACAACAAGTCTGTGGCCTTTTTCATTTCCTCCTCTGACTGGGTGTTTGCTTGTTTTGAGATTAGATGAAGAACATTATCTACAAACACATGAAAAAAATTTCACTCACATTGCATACAAGTCTGCTTTTGTAGGTTATTGTGTAGTTAGTAATCTTTAACCAAGGAAAAAAGTAAAAAAAAAAGAGGCTTGTGCCTTTACTGTGGAGGATGATGTTAAATCCAGCACTCCGAATTGGCACTAGTTTCGATAGCCAAAAGTCCTTCTTACGCTGCATTTATGTTACAGCAGAGCAAAGCGTTTTTGTTTCACCTCCCACTGATTTCTGTGGAGACAGGTGACAGCCCTGCATGGAGGACTGTGGGAGCAAAAGTAGAGAGAAAGTGGAGCAGTGCAAGCAAATGGAGAAAAAGTTGAGAATTTCTCCACTTTACACAATTCAAAAGTGAATTTTACCAGCCAGCAGCAAACTACATTGTTGGAATATGGCATAGTGGGGGCCTCAGATTATATCACAGGTTACACAACCCACACATTGAAATCAGCACTGAGAAAATGCAGGTTAATAGAAATTCAATATGATATTTGAAAAAACAAAAATGAAATGTAATTGACATATAGATCATCAATATGCCATTTAGTCTCTTCTGTGAGCCTATAATTGTTTCAGAACTTCACAAACTTTCACTCTGGACAGTAGAACTTACAACACACCTACACAGCAGCCAACAGCTGACCAGGAGCAGCGATCCACTTCGCTGTAAGGAAAATGCAGGTGTAAGACCATCACAGGCTAAACATGTTTGGCTGAAAGGCCCACACAATAATCTAGTTCAAGAATTACTTCGCTGTAATTACTACTTCTATGATGTCTTCTCAATTATTCATGCCAATATAGTCCCTCAATGCCAACTACAATATTAAGTTACAAGAACAGCTAGAGGCGCACAGACTGAGTGTAAAGCAATAGAATCAGTGGGCGTGATGGGTTCTCTGAGCATTAAAGATGGTTTAAAGTATATAGTATCCATCCTGAAATTATCTTACACACTCTCAGCAATTACACACTAGAATAATCTTGATATATGTATGAAGCACTAATGTGGGAATATCTACTGTCAAAGTTAAGGCTATGAAACTTCTTTTCAGATTATATCAAGAATGATTCATTAATTTTTCATCTCATTAACTTTGTTTAAATTCCTCTGTCACTCTAACACAACTTTCAGGAGCAGAGGGGGAAAAAATGGATGACCAGATGAAATTTCATGCATGGCTGAGTTTGTCAAACTGGACCAACTCTCACTGAGCACTTAATTAAAATAATTTGTCTCTTGAATTGTGTCTGGGTTGACTGAAAAACAGGAGAGAATCATAAAAGATCACATGAAAGTGACCATGACCTACCAATGAGACACAAGTCTTCATCATGCTTTTAGCCTTTTCTTTTTTTCACCAGCCTTTGAAATTACCAGGCATTTACCACTCTGCACTTCAGGTGAGCGTAAAAAGGATGAGTTACTGAAAAAAGATTCGAGAGGGAAAATAAATCTAACTGTAATGTGCTGTCTGGCGGTGGCGGTAGTCTAGTTTACCAGGCGTTTACCACTCTGCACTTCAGGTGAGCGTAAAAAGGATGAGTTACTGAAAAAAGATTCGAGAGGGAAAATAAATCTAACTGTAACATGCTGTCTGGCGGTGGCGGTAGTCTAGTGGTAGGGTACTTGCCTATGGACCTCTGAATCAAGAGGTCCCAGGTTCAAATCCCACCTGCAGCACTACCACCATTGGGTTCCTGAGCAAGACCCTTGCTCAGGGGGGACTGTCCCTGTAATTAGGACATGGAAGTCGCTCTGGGTAAGAGCATCTGCTAAATGCTGCAAACGTAAATGTAAATGTCTGCGCTGTAGAGTAACCTTTTAGAGGATGCATTTTGGCGATGATAACTGCATCTTTCACCAGAAAAACATGAGTACTTAAGAAGTTGGGAGAACTGGAGAAAACTACAGAGAGAGATAAAGAGAGAGACAGAGCTGATGTCATTTCACCGAGAAATGTTGGTTTTCTTAAAAAATATGTGCTCTTTACCAGGGCCCTTTGGAGAAATGCTATGGAGGCAATTTTGGTTCAATGAAGGACCTTTAAATGGATAGCTCAAGAACAATTTTTGTAAAGGATATGTGTGAGGAACTTTTTTAAAGGTCAAAGAACTTCTCAACAATGCATAGCTTCTATATTTTAACAAGAAATGGCTAAACCAAGGACCTTTCAGAAAACTGAACTTGGTGGGCAATACCTTGACTGATATTCATCAGAATGTCTTGAATGGCTTGAATATTTAAACATATACAGGGCCATTCTTCTTTACTTGGGTGTATTTCACTAATGCATCCTACTGTAGATCATGCAAGCATCTTCAGATGCAGACGTCTTCGCCACTGTGTTTCCTTCCAGCTCATTTCATCAGATGCCATTCTCGAATGTGGACGATCTGCACATCTTTACACTAACACTAGTGCCCTATACAACAAACAAAGCTCTGAATAGAGCATGACACTTGATTCTTCATTACCTTCCACATACTGGGCTTGAAATCAGTCTCCATGAAGAGGTACATCATAAAAAGCCTCTCGCCACAATAGGCTCCTGCCAAAGGACCTGGATTAATTTCAGTGTTCATTTCTTTTTTTCCCCTCTCTTTCAATAACTTAAACAGTCATTTGGCAAGGTGTGCTGCAGTACAGGGAGGGAGTTAGGACCCGGTGGAATGGCTCCAACGTACTGCTGCTCTCTTGTAAATTAAAAGCAGACTTCTATTTTTCTTTTTTTCCCCTTTTTTCTGTCTTCAGAGGGCGAGCAGAAGTTGGAGGGGGTCTGGAACTGTTTTCGTAGCCACATCTTGTAGGAAATCCTGAACAGAAAATGTTAACGAGAGACATGAAAAACCACGAAAACCGTGTCTCCCCTCCTCCTCTTACTCAGTGTGACAGCAGCACACACAGGCAAGAAGGCTAGCCCCAGAAAACACACACCACACACACATAAATTGTCTCACGTAGAGCACTAAACATTGAACCTCCTTCTCCAAGGCATACACAACCACTCCGAGCAACAAAATTACAACCCCACAATGAATTCCTATAAAACATGGGAGGGTTTTTGGCAATGGGGGTTGGAGGGGGGTTAGAAAAATGAAACCATATAAAAATTAAGACATGTTCTGGGGGAAACCTGACTGCAACACTTAATCTAGCCCAGATCACAAGCAACTGCTTTAGTACACTTGTTGCATGCAAGGCTTTAAATCATTGAGCACTCACGATATCCCTGAAATAAAAAGCAGGAGATCAAAAAAAACGAAGGCAATAAGCCCAAATGTTTGATGGTGAAAGAGAACGTTCTGTGACAAGTGTTCTCAATATGTCGATATGTAAAAAAGAAAGAGGAAAAAACTGCAGACGAGAAATCTTATTCTGGGGTGTAAAATCTTCCTTTGATGTCTCAAGGTTTGCATCTCAACCAAAAAACTAGGCAAATCTTGGAAGGATTTTTGCAATCTCGACTTCTTTTATTCATAATTATCTGCACTACTGTAGGCTAAACTCCTGCATGCCAGCAATAAAAAGGGTAAAAAACCAAACCAACACATACAACCCTGCGCAGGCCTGTTCAGGTGACAGTGCAGGTGACATGACATTCAGATGTAACCTGCAATTAATTCTTTACATTAAATTTGTAGCCAGAAGCATCACTTCCTTCCGTTAAGCATAATGGTTTGGTGGCTGTAAATGTCACCATTGCTTCTGTTCAACTGGCAGCAGCAACAGCAACGACACAGAGCCTTTTCTGAACTGCTGTCTTATTGTTAGCCACTCCACCAGCAAAATGGATCCCTATAAAAAGCAATGAAGCGCTACATTGTAATTAGTGTATTGCGAAGGAATGCTGGGAAGGTTTAGCTACCCCCCATCCCCCCGTCCATTTTCAGGTTGGCAGAGTAGTGAGTGTAGAAAATATTGAGGTGTGCCTCCTGGAAGCCATTCTTTAATTATAAGTGCCGCAGGGGGACTGGCTGGATAAGTGCCGGACAACAATTATTAGAGCAGAATGTGACTTCTCGCACCTCAGTCACTTCAGCGCTTTATTTCCAAAAGAATGTAGCTGTGAAGGTGTATGCTGTGTTTTTATCTTGTACTTTATTGATTTCTTTTATGAGAATTAACAAAAATGTTCTGGCGGCACAGTAGCACTTTATTTTGTATGGTAAGTGTTTTATGGCCTTAAGTGGTAAAAAAAAAACAAAAAAACTAGTTAATACACGTAATGTCTGTAATTGTCTGTAATGCCGTTCCATATTAAGTGCAAAGTATTTTGTAAAAAGGAACAGGCGTGTGCAGTAAGCAATAATGTGACATAATAATGTGGTAAACAAAAATATGACACAATAATGACTTGAATTGAACAGGCCTCATTGAACAGAAATCATTGCTTTGCACAATCAAGTCCTGAAGCTCTTAGATGTAAATTAAAAATTTTAATAACTAGCCAGGATTTATATGATGGCATCACACACACAGTGGCTTTCAGACCCACACTACGGCGTGATCATAAATAAACAAACAAACAATATACACAATAACAATGCAAAAGGCCACTGCTGCAAAGGATTTTATGGAAAAGTCACTCTAAAAAATATGAAAAAAACTGAATCTATTTAAAGACCATTTCATGCATTATGAGCGTTCAAGGGTGATCAGAACATGGTGCTACTTATTTGATTTGCAACTAAAATTAAAATATCATCCATTTATTCCGAGTTAATCCCTAGCCTCTGTTCATTTTAAAGTATCCATATTGCATTGCACCCACAGCCTCATCTGCTTTTGAGATTTTTGGTCCATCATGATGTTACGACAACCAGCTCGTTCTAAACACCTACATCATAAAACCATTGGGAACACAACTCCCACATTCAAGGTACATAACCAGAAGGTGATTTTTCTTGTCTTTAAACGGGAGAATCTCACTCAAGAGACTACTGAGGCACCACTGTACAATGACTTAGAAGGCGCACTATGTATATTTTAAATTTGATTCATTTTGAATATATTAAAGTATTTGTAATGAAAAAGAAGCAATTAATGTTTCATTTCTGAATTTCAGACAACCCTACTATACATTCGTGATAGTGTTCTCAGAAGTTACTGTCTATTTTAATATCCAACATGCAAACTGTATCAGACTTTACATGAAATTACGACACTTTTATCTTTTAAAACTAGATAGGAATCACACTATAAAATGTATTATTTGCTATGAATTTGTAAATTGCATAGAGAAGCAAGAAAAATGTTGATATGCAATGGCAGTGACACACAGTGCAGTGAAGACTTTATGTTACCCTTATGTAGCTCCTCTTCACTTTAAGAGATAATTATAACCTCAGGGACGTTATCTTCAACAAGAAATGGCCTTTTTCTCATCTCAGACACTTCTGTCCCAGGTTGAGAATTCTGGCAGGGGATGTGATGACACAGTGGGCTGGGCAGTTCGGGCTGTGTTTAGGGGATGGTCTATAGATAAGCAGTGGTCAGTTCTGTGGTCTATCACTGCCACCTGAAAATCAGTCATCTAGGCATGCCCAAAAAAGGGGATAAAGGGGGTTCAGAGAGTAGGCAGACTTACAAAGTAATCAGGAATGCCTCACCTCCTAAGCAGCTTGAGTGGTGACACCCACCCCCATACACACAAAAGCACACACACTGATTTGCTTTTATACAATGTCAGGAACTGCAGTCAGAAATATGGCCCATATGCCCTATACATATGTATGCACTTGCCTATTACAAATAATGTTCCATATGTATTCCAAGATCCTGAAATACACTGTCCTGCAATACAAATATGTGTGTATGATATGATCCTCTTAGAAATCTGTAAATGTTAATGTAATTAATTAATATTCATACAGATTAATGATATTGGTCAGATTTTAGGGAAACAATACATATAATATTTGCAGAGAAAATATTATGCAGCTCTTATGCAGGGCTGGTGGTGGTCTAGTGGTATGATACTTGCCTATGGCTCAAGAGGTCTCAGGTTCAAATCCCACCTCTAGTACTACCACCACTGGGTCCCTGAGCAAGACCCTTAAACCCGAGTTGCTCCAGAGGAGACTGTCCCTGTAATTAGGACGTGGAAGTCACTCTGGATAAGAGCGTCTGCTGAATGCCATGAATATAAATAACACTGCCATGAGTATAACTTTTATTTAGATTTATATATATATATATATATATATATATATATATATATATATATAACCTTAAGTTTATAACTTAAATATATAATGTATATATAATGGCCCTTTTTTTTTTTTTATCATTTCCTGCATAGTTTTCGGAAGTGAATGAGCTAAACAGAAGACATGTTAAACTAAGACTGGCAAATAGGTGTGAATCTGATAATGAACAGTTTAAAACAGCCTGAAAAGAGCATTTCTGTGAGAGCCACATGGGGGGCAAAAATCACTGTATTGAGCTTTCCTTCATGAGGAATGACTAAAGATGAATAACACTGGGTAATAAGAAAGGGTAGTATTCAAAAAGTAAGTGTGTGTGTGTGTGTGTGTGTGTGTGTGTGTGTGTGTGTGTGTGTGTGTGTGTGTGTGTGTGTGTGTGTGAGAGAGAGAGAGAGAGACAGAGAGAGAGAGAGAGAGAGAGAGAGAGAGAGAGAGAGAGAGAGAGAGAGAGAGAGAGACAGAGAGAGAGAGACAGAGAGAGGGACAGAGAGAGTAAGAGAGACAGAGAGAGAGAGAGAGAGATGAAGATCGGGTAGACTCCTGGCTATAGCAAGTGGTTGAATGTGACTTCAAGGCTCATATGGAGAATTTGGTTAGGATTGGCCATGCATCCACACCTCTTTCCGTTTCTCTCTCTCTCTCTCTCTCTCTCTCTCTCTCTCTCTCTCTCTCTCTCTCTCTCTCTGTCTCTCTCTCTCTGTCTCTCTCTCTCTCTCTCTCTCTCTCTCTCTGTCTCTCTCTCTCTCTCTCTCACCCCCCCATGCCATTCCCCTCAGCCCCAGTCTCCTCAAATTCTCTAATGAGAAAAAGCTGGTAAGAAAATCCTGGCCTGAGTCCTATATAAACTTACAGACATCTCACGGAAAAGCCCATGGAGCAAGAGAGAAGAAAAAAGAAAAAAGGATAGAAGGGATTGAAAAGAGTGACAGACAGAGTGAGGTAGAGAGACCAAGATGGGTGAGAGAAAGAGACTGAAAGACAGAAGGAGAAAAAGGAGAGATAAAGAAGAGAGAGAGAGTGAAAGTAAAAAAAAAAGTTTTAAAAACAGCAAAGAAAAGACATACAATGTAAAATCTTTAGGAATCGCAAATAATTGTACTGTCTTAACACAGTTTCATTATAATAAGCTTAAATAACTATACAGTTAATCAATCTGTTCAGCTTTTTTCAGTCAGTGATCACAGGTACAGCGTTGCTTTAATATGAAGAAATAGCTTTTAACATAAAGCTGATGGATAAACTGGTTGTGAAAGGATGTATCCTTCAACTTTGAACAATTTGCACACACAAATGCTCAAACTCTGTACAAAGACTTGGTTATATAAGTTAGCACACACACACACACACACACACACACACACATATGCATTTAAGCACATAAAGGCTTACTTACAATCACTTCACTGGCACAGTTCTCAGCACATGAAATTAGCTGACTCATATTCAGAAACACTTGTCAGTTACTTGGAAATCTTTTGACAAATTTGAAAGCCTGGCTGGCATGTATAGGCGGACCAATCACGCACACGCACTATGGCAAACAAACAAACTCACCAACACACACAATGCTCCCTCAATGCTTTATAAGAAGTAAAAGCAGTGTGCACTTCACATAAGCTCAAGAACTAAACAACAACTAACTAAGAATAAAACACAAAGGTGATTTTTAATAAAGACTCTTTAAGAGTTTTCTAAGGCCTCAAAATCATTTCTGATGTGAAAGTCCTTAGTTTCTTCTTTAACTCCACCTCTACTTCACAAATGTACTTTTCACCCTGCAAATAGCAGGTAAGAGATTTTATATGTTTATAATGAAATTCAAAGTTCATTATTTCTCTAAAGAGATATCATATACTCCAAAGCTGAAGTCACGCTCCATCAGCTCAACTGATAGGAAGACATGAAATGGAGGGATGATTTAAAGGACAGATTAGCTGAGCTGTAATTATAACTTCCCTTCCCTGTTCAGATAGCTGCCTTATAGATGGGTAGCTTTGACAGGGCCCCATAATGAGCCTCTGTACATTATTTCAAGGCTTGCCATATATGGTATATGGGATAAAATCTGTTAGGGCGGGGGGGGGGGGGGGGTCCCAGATATGATAGAATTATAAAATATTGAACACTCAGTAATGACCATTTCCTGCATAGCAAGTCTATACTAGTTTCACCCTTTTAGCATTTTTTCTCTGATGCCGAAATCTGAGCGGCCAGAGGAGTGGAGCTGGCTGCTAAATTATGATTAATTGACAATAGTTAGAGCAAAAATTGCTTTAGGAGTCAAAATCATACTCCATAAATCACCAATACCATAGCATTTGGCAACAGAGCCACCAATTAGAGCAGGAGTAACAATGCATAAGAAGTAGAAAGCTGCCAAGCTGAGGGTGCGGGCGATATTATGAGAGCGCAGAGACAGTAGCAGGAGGTGCCAACATCTCAAGCACTTTCAAAAAGAGTGAGAATCCAACATTCAGGATGGAATTGTTTCCTAATGAATAGAGCTCTTTACATGCTCCATTCCACATCCTGAAAAATACAGCAGCCCTAAATCACATCCCTGGCACACAAAGAGCATAGCCTGAGATTGGGGTACCAAAAAAAAAGCAAATTCTGCAAGTTGCTGCATTTCTGGGGGCTCAGATGTTAAATGAAAATGCATGAACACAGTAGAAAAATGAGGCCTTATTCAGTATTTGTTTGATGGCAAAGGTAGTTTTCCTCTTGTGGTGTACACATCATTTTCCCACTGCGGAGCGATGAGTGGTACATATCCAAAAACCTGATGCTATCAGCAATATCTCCTGTACTCATTGCCTCTGCAAAAACACATCCCCAGCAGACACAAAAAACACATGAATGCACATGCAAGCGCACTCACAGCCCTCAGGCTTCCAGAAGTCACCTAAGGAGGGAGTTCCTATATCGCCGTTATACACCGTGCATCCCACGATATTAAATACTCGTTTAACAGTTCTCTGTGTTATTGCCAGTACTGACTAACTGCAGCTTTGATTACAAACAGAGCCTAAATCACCTCTGTTTTTTTTTTCTTTGCTCACCACTACTAGAAGTTCAAAGTAAGGTCCAAACTCTAATATATTTAACAAATGCACCTACAGCAACTACCCTGGGGCAGGTTTTAATAAGCTCAAAAAGAACAGCAATGAAGTTCCTGAAAGCATCAAAGCTGATGGTGTTTATTAGAATATTATGCATCCTAGAATGCACAGAAATATTCAAGCAAAGAGCTTAACACATGTTCTGGGAAGTCTCTCTGCTCTCAACACCAGCAAAAGGACATTTATGAAAACAAAAAAGACACAGACCATGTCTGATATGTCTTATAAAGGTTTCTAATATTCTGCACCTTAGCCTTGAAAATGGAAAATTCTGCACATACTCTAACTAGGCCTGCCAGCCTAACATTTTCTACTGATTAAGTAAGTGTTCTCTTACCGTTGTATTATTTCACATACAAATCAGATAAGCCAGCTACAGTCTGTTCTCTGATTTAGAAGCGAGACAAAGAAAATTAGCAGGAAAGAACAAAAGAAAGACAGAAAAAAGCTGAAATCTCCTCAATTTACTGCAAAATGAATATTGAATTTTTGACATCCATAGCTCTGAGTTGTTGCCATCAATGATCGGCCAGTTTCAGGAGTTTTGAAGAACATACAGTAATCCTTTCTGCCATATCACATTCTATCTGAAGGGAAATTGGCAGCACAACCGTGAAGATTGCTCTGGCACTAACCAAGCCATTGGCTAAGAGGCGACACCTATGGGATTCCTCTGTGTCTGCCACAGACTCCATTTGCAGCCATTTGTAGAGCTATCAGTGAGAATTTTCCAGACACCGCATTGGGGATCGTTCACTAACCGCTCACACACTCTAATTCTCTCTCATTTTTCTTACACACACAGTTCAGGGGTGCCAAATGTTAACTCCTCCAGCCAGAAGGGACCAGAATAAGTCACATGCAGAGACGTAAGCCAGGGCTATAAAATGCTATTCAACAAAGAGCTTTGGGAATGAAGCAAATGAACTGTGGACATACACACAATGAATCATTAGGCCAAGACAGAGTCATCAACTGGCACACTGATAGATACAGACTGCAAATCAAATAACCGGATCGATAGGTGGATTTTTTTTTTATTTCATATGACGTATGAGGGTACTTTGTAGGTCATAAAGTAATTAATAGAATTGAATGATTTCTTAAAACTCTTAAAGGCATTAAAAAGGCATTTCACCTCATGGGCTTCTTTAGGAAAAGAAGATTTGCCAGATATTAAAGAGATTAAAATTTGGAGAGACTTGAGAGACTAAAAAGAGTCTATTAGATATTAGTGAGACTAAAAAGAGTTCTGGAGTAGTTGAGGTATACCAGTGAACTTCTCCATAGACTCTCATGTAGGAAAGACACTGGTGTTCCCAATGGGAGGAGAATGGGATCGATCCCAGCTACATTTGAAAGTATTTTAAAACAGTGACCTTTACGTAATAACCACAGAGATGTATTAAAGGTTACACATGTACACTACACATATAAATAAAGGCCTCCTTCAGTAACAAGCCTCCAAGGGCTTAACAGTGTGATATCAAGTACATACATTGCAAATGTACTGACAGTTTAAAGTAAATGCATATAACTGAGATGAAATCAATCCAACAAGAGGTATTGGTATCAAGCTGACATCAGCAGAAAAAGCTGAATTGGATACTGGAAGGAAATAAGAAAAAGGATGAATGCATTCCCTTTAAAAATGTGGCATGAAACATACATTAGTAGAGAGTGATGTCATGCTGGTAGCTGTGCATTTCTTCATGTAGGGTAGCAGACTATTTGCGCTATCTGAATCTCTGAGAAAGTGTCAAAGTGTCTCTGTCAAAGTGTTTCAGTTAAAAAAAAGAAAGACCCAGCTCATTTTAAAATGTAGTTTTTAAAAAAGAAAATCAGCTGAGAGGCTGCATTTACCTTGTGTTTCATAACTGGATCATTTCTGGATGTACTTTTGAGAGATTCTATTTACACTATTCTTCAAGACGTGTCCCAGTAAGAGCAATGGAGAACTAATTGCCATGTCGGCCACCAGGTGGGTAGAACTTTTCTGTATGGAACAAATCATGAAGCAACATCAAGGCAAACATCAAGAACAAAGGCAATGCAATCAAACCAAGAGGCCAGCTGATATCCACTGAGAGAGTGCCACCACACTCAGAATGAATCTATACAGCTTTTCCATCAGCCGTTTCTTTTTTTCAATAGCCCAGCACAAATGCCCATACAAGATAGAATGTAGTCATTGCTCAGCACATAATATTTAGCTGTGAATGCCCATGAAATACATCATCTCTGAGAGCGTTTAGGCATGCACAGCACATTCCCCTGTTCTCTGTACGCAAATGCTTCTTCTATCAAGAGTAAGAAAAGTTATTTCAAATCTAAATACATGACCATAGGGACCATTGACCTCCACTGCATTCCCACAAGCGAACAGATTGCCAATATAGTTGAGCAGTAGGATGAATCTGTGCGAAGGTGCTTTCTTCCTTAAGCAAACTTAATGAGGTCCCTCCTGGCCAGGTCCTTTCTAAAGCAGAGTACCTGGGAGCTGTGTATCAAAGGGGAACTCAAGAAAAATGGTGGCCTTTTAACAATATGGAAATGTGGCCCTGCTATCACCATGAAATCCCACATGTCAGATACTTCTGTAATAGCTCAGACCAAAAGAACCACACAGTCCTCTTGCAGTCAGTGATGGACAGGCCTTTTTGAAAGCCATTTCATGAGGCTGGCTCATTCTGCAAGGATGTGGGCTTCTGCGGCGGAGGAGAGAACGTGAGGAAGACTGAGAAACAAGCGAGAGGGGTAAGACGAGTGTGTTTGATTGGGCAGCCTTTCAGAGCCCGCAAGGCTCATCATATTTCCCTGCGAAGAAAAACAAAGCATCTGCACCCAGACATCACAATCAGGTCCAGCCAGCTCGTCTGTCCAAAAGAGCATTCTTTCCTTCAGAGACGCTGCTGCAGAGTCGATCTCAAAACCAAACATAGCACCTAAACTCAAAAGACCCTCCCAACTCTCACATGTGAACCGCATACCTGTCTGACTCATATTATTCCCATCCAAGCACTTTTTACTTTATTAAGGTGCCTCGGTTGTTCTTGGCTTAGATGTATGGTTCTCGAAAAATAAATGTAATTGATGTAAAACCTTCGACAATATGTAGAGGTCTGCTAAAATTTAAGGCCTCTACACTCAATCGAAATTGTTTCTTTAAAGAATCACCAGTGGAGCGGTTTTTAAGAGAACCATAAGTGCTTTTTCTATGGTTTGTTGCAAAGAACCTTTATTTTCTAAAACACTTCACAGCATTCAGACCTAAATGGCAAATCTTTTGGAAATCCTGTTTGAAGAAGAGCCATTACAAATCCCTGTACTGTACTGGTGAGATGTTGAGATGTTCACTCCCCATGTAATTACATTATAACTCTTTATAATATTTCCTATCATTTTCCAAATTGGTGCTTAATTATAATGCTTAGAATATCAGCATTCCTTACAAGAATGATGTGGTGAAAGTCTCATTCACTAGTCCAGTTACGTCAAATGCAGTCCATCAGCCAAGACACATTTGGTGTCTAAATGACAGGTTTACAGTTTAGAGTTTTAACATGAAACACAAGCAGTCAACAGTCTCCCAGAATATGAATATTACAGTACTTCACTAAAACTTGTGCCAAGTCAGTCAACCCGTATTCGTGAGGTGGTAAATGATGCTTAAAGTGCAGTATGACTTGATGTGAGCTATAAAAAATAAACACAATCTTGCCAGTACATACAGCCTTTTCAGAAAGGAGCTGTAAAGATGGCTGATCTAATCTGAGATGCCTCTATTTTTAAGATTGTCACAAAAACTAATTCCAGATCTGCACTCCTACCTCTAGATGGCTGGTGAAAACAGGACTTGTTGTCTACAAAGGCTCCTCACAGTGCTCGGTTGCACAGTGAAGGTTATTTTTTATAGCTTACAGTAATTCATACAACAAAACACCCTGACGTCTGTACTTAATTAAATTCTGAGCATGTATTTTTAATAAAACAGTTTGGGAGAATATGGAATTGAAGTGTTGCTAGCATTCAACAGCTAGTCTCATTGCTTCTGAACTGCACAGAAGCAAAGTTTGGACAAGAAAGACAGTAAGTCTTTGTTAATACACAAGACTGAGCAGGGCTTGCGAACCCTCAGACATGCTTTTTGCAGATTTTTTTACTTCGTTATTTTTGGTTTCTTGCAAGCCATGATCGGTGTACCTGTGTAGCTCAGCGTGCTGTGAAATAGCCAATAACAATCAGTATTGTTATCTTGGAAGATTGAATTACACCAGTATTGACTGGCAAAAAAAACTTAATGGTTGCATGTATGATTACACATATAGACACCCACTGCATCATGCATGCATGCAATATATCAAGTACTGACCTTACTCCTCTGTGGTCAGTGAAAGCTAATGACCCCACACAGCATGTGACTAAATAAAAAGTCCTCTACACACTACAACCAAGCAGCTGTGCTTAAGTGATTCATGCACAAACCCACTGCTGCCCCGTCTCTCAAGCAAGCAGGTACAGCGACAGAGCTTAAGAGTGAGTAACAAATTCGGTTGGGGAGAAAAACAGCAGACTTATTCAAAGTGACCACCCTAATCACCTGTTCAAGAGACCACAAGCACACAGTAAGCATCAGAGATCATCAACATGACTCTAACAAATGAAGAGATACATGAACTGCCACAGACAGACAGAGAACCGGCTGGCTAATAAGCTTTAATGACTGCCCTCGGCTTGTCTGTCAAGAATTTGCATGCAGCGTTTTTCAAGCAGTCAGAGAGCCACAGCGGCAGCACTGGCACCAGGTGAAATTCTGCAAATCCGAAATGCCCATCTAAATCTCTGATTTATTCCATGTGGCGATAGGCATGCCTAAAGCCTCATTGAGAAACCTGTCACAGTCATTACCAGCAATGGCTAAAGCAACAAATGGTACATTCCCATTCATTTCATCAGAAACAATAAAATATAAAGCCACTAAATACCATATTATCTAAGTGTAAGTTCAGAGCTGCCACGTATTGCAAATGTAGCCACAAATAAAATCAGCATTTTGGTTTCTTTTTGACATACATGGCAGCATGTACTCTCTCCATGTTCATGAACACTTGCTCAGGAGCAGCACCAGTTGTGCATCCTACCTTCACAGGTGTGTGTTCTGGCACACACACAAACGTCACACCCCTGCCGTCCATGTGAGGCAGTGAACTTACACTGTTAGGTATGAAAGGATATGGATTGCAGACCATTTTCAGACACCAACTCCTCGGACGTGTGGTTTGCTTCAGGTAGAAAAACACAACCGGTGCCAGCGAGGGGTAGGGCAAAGCCTCACCGCCACTGGCTGATGCCACCTCCTCTGCCACCTCCGCTGCTGTGCCGGCCGCACTCTCCCTCCTTTCTGCTCCTTCATCGGCCTGGTCATCGTTGTGTTCCCCTCCACCAGACAGGTCGTTGAGTCGGATGAAAGTCCGAGGAAGAGAGGACCTGCCCTCTGCTTCCCGTTCTTTGTGGTCCTCACAAATATTTCCTCCATCCTCAGCCATCATTCACCTCCTACAGGCAAAAGAAAATCCCAAATAAAGAATAGTGATGGCACAGAGATGAGGTGAATAACTTCTCTGACTAGACCTGGACATACGTGCATGCAATGCATACAGACAAAAAGATCGTCCTATTTTATTCATACACACACAGAGATACATACATCTAAATAAATACTTACACAGAAACATACAGACATGCATACAGACACAAATACATTTATCATGAGTAATAAATAAGCAAAGCTTCATGACAAAATGAATATCTTTCATTAAGCCCTTCACAAAAAAAGATTATTTTTGCACAGTGACCAGCTGTTAATGCCAATCTAAGAGATTTCTCCCACCATAAATGGTTTGTTTTTTTGTGTTTTTTTATCAAAATGATTTCCAGCCTTGTGTGTGACCTGTTATTATAGCCTGTGTATCCAAGCTTTTTTTTTTTTTTTTTTCTCAGTGAAATGTAGGTAATTAAACAGTCATTACTAGAAGAGACAGGGCTGGGGAGGAAAACAGTGGCACTATTAAACAAAGGCATTTAGGAGCAGCACTCAGCAGCTCACCAATGAAGAAGCAGAGTCATTTGGGTGCATTCAATCCCATCAGAGCGTTTTAGAAGTTCCTGACAGTGAAAACATGCCAGTGACCAACACGACAGGATCAAAACGCGTGTGGAAACGTAGAAAAGTGTTCCTTACCTGGAATCGCTTCTGCTAAAAAGCCCAAACGCAACTCACTCGTCGCATGATCGTTTGTGGAGACTGGAAAAGTAGCCCAGCTTGTGGAAAGTCAAGCTCTAGGCTGAGTTTACAGTCGGATCAGCCTGATGGGCATGGCAGCCTCAGCCTCAGCTCAGCGATGCTGTGGAGATGATGGGTTTTTACCTCTCCTGTGCTTTCGATGAGCAGCAACTGCCTCCAAACTGAAAACACGCACTTTAACGCGTGCAGACAAAACGTGCACCAACTACTTCTTCCTCACAGCCCCAAACTATCCCCCTCATTGACACTCATCATCATCAGCTAGGCTTTCCCTTCTCTCTCTCTCTCTTTCTCTCTCTCTCTCTCTCTCTCTCTCTCTCTCTCTCTCTTTCTCTCTCAGCGCGCAGGCACGGCTTTAGGCAGGACACACATGATAAAGTGTGAGCGCGGAGAGATGCGAGCGGCCCGATTCCGTTCCTTTGCCGGAAAAAATCTCCCACTTTCAACGGCCAGAGACGCTCTACAGCGCAGACCCGCTCATCCTCACCAACTCACAGCTGGACCTGGGTTCAGTTTACAGGCCCCGCCCCCTATCAGCGCCTCCGCCAATCACACACGGGAAAAAGTCCAGCCACGTGCCCATTGGCTGGAGCGCCCGCCACTCGGCGGCTCAGCGAGCACAGGGCTTGAGAAACAGCTGTAACAGCACTGTTTACTGTGAGCCAGTTAAAAGCTGGGGATTTTTTTGGATCCGGACCAAACCCACTTTTATGATTGGAGCATGCTTTTTATGCAGGGTGAGGGTTTTGTAAAGGAATAAGGAAAGGAACTGAACACATGGGACTGTCACCTCCACACACGCTCAGTGATGGTGAAGTGAAGTGACTCTTTTGTCATCGTCAAACACACACACACAGTGAGAGACAACGAAATTCAACCTCTGCTTTTCACCCATACACACTGTGCAGCAGCTATTTAAAGCACCCAGGCAGCAGTGATGGGAACGGTACCTTGCTCAAGGATTCCTCAGGGCAACCTACTGGACTCAGAATTGAACCCACAACCTTCAAGGGGAGCTGAGGGTTCTAAACAACCAGTTATGCAGTTTTGCAGAGTGTAGTTATGCAGAATGTTGAGCTGTGTGTTCATAATGACAGAATGTTCTTTCACTTCACTCTCACATGGACAGAAAAAAAGCACCACAGTATTAAAGGTTAAGGCTGTTATACATTAAATGCACGAATAACTTATATTATTTAAAAGGAAAAATGATAGCAGTTGACCAGTTTTACATTTTTGAAAGATTGCCCTGGGAAATCTGACCATAGCACACTCTAGAAAGAAGAAAAATATCTAGAAAGTAGAAAGGCCAAACAGCTGTCCAAAGAACATTAGGTTCACAACCACTCTTCAGAATGGTCATTTCAGAGGGGGCCGCTGCTGCCATTAGAACAATTTTCAACTGACATTAAGTGTTACATTAGATTCATCATCTAATATAAAATGTAAACCACAGCATTAAGTCCTACCAAACATAAAAAGCTGAGAAAGTACATACTAAATAATTCAAAATCTCATGATTAGTGGACAATCTCAAAACATGAACATGTAATGAACATAATACCTAGCATAAATAGCATTCATAGGGGGTCTTCCATCCATTACAATGAATCATGTGGCATATAGGTGTACAGTAATGTAGCTGTACAAGAAAGTTCATATATAATAATAAAATTATATCTTTATACTATTTCTTAATTTTCTTAAATTAAACCGTAATAAAAACCCATTTTGAATTCATACGGAAGTTCCAACAAGCATTTTTAATGGCTTTAATAGCAATGCATTTGGTAAAGTAGGCAGACCACAATGTTCCTGGGAGAAACATTGATAAATTAACAAGAAGCAGACTAACAAAGCAATAACAAATTGTAAAGAAGCAGTCTTTCCAAAGCATTCACTGTACAAGGGGCTGTATCAATCTGATATAGGTATGAACTGCATGTATAATATTTATACATATATTACACACTTATAGTTTCTGACCATAAATAAATAAATTATATATATATATATATATAAATTTTTGGTCAGAAACCATATATGTGTGTGTGTGTGTGTGTGTGTGTGTGTGTAAAATGTATATTAAAAAATATTAAACAAAACCAAATACATCTTACATCTGCCCAATAAATGTGAATAAATAGATAGATAAATACATAAATAAATAAAAGTCAAAGAATTTAACAATTTAAAAAGTTTTAAAAACACTGGTTGCAACCTTACCCAATTTGTTAAAAAGTCTGTGATCTTCAGTCACCCAAGCACAAAACAAAGACATTTGTAAAACACGTGGTCCAACTGCACACTAAGAGGTCCAGTTTTACCTTGCATGCCTCACTGCAGCACTGTGTTGAAAATTACAAGTTCACTGAGCAAGTCAGGCTGTATCCACCAGCAGACGAGCACCAGCACACTGAGGCTTTACCACACTGCCCTCTGTGGTGGAAAGGGCTAACACAGTGCAAGAAAAGAAAACAGCTCAAAATCATTCTCATGCTCTATAGATTGACAAATTGGAGATGGAGCACAGATAGTTGACATTTATGATCAGAAAGCAGAAGAGAAAAAATGGGATTTTGTTTTTCATACAATCTCCAAGAAATAGCACGTTAAACTTTAAATATAGAATCTTGCAGCAGAATGTCTGAGCTACAGGAAATGTTTCTCTGGAGCGTTCTTCGCTTATCTGGCATAATACAAAGAGCAGTGTAAAGTAACATTAATCTTCATTAAAATGATCTAAGAATTAATGTGGCTCCAATGCCTGGTGACAATTTGGAAATTAATCAGTTCAAGTACCTTCAACAAGAAGACACCATAAAAATTAGACTAATGTAGTCATCATTTTCACATTTTCATAATTCTTTATGAATGCTGATTTGAATGGAGGGAGAGTATAATAAAAATGCAAATCTCTTCTACTCTCACCACTCACAGAAGGGAGAGATATTATCTCACTTTTTGAATAAAAGTTCTTGATGTAATATGTAAACACCGTAAACATTCCGAAATATGTCAGTCACTCAGCAGTCCATATAGTTTATATAAGGTATAAACTGCAAAAACAAAGCCCTTATTTCTTGTTGTTGCAAAACAATACTGCTTTATGCCTGTTGTGCTGTCTTATTAGGGGCTTAGGGGAATGCTTTTAATGCATCAGGTTGAAAAATGCAGAAAGATACAAGCTGTGTAGATAAAGGGGTTCCCACCACTCAGCTAATCACCATCCTGATCACCTGTAATCATCTACACCTGCTTCTTCACTGCTTCATGCAATGGGTTACTACTGCACCATAAGCCTTAAAGGCACAGTTACATAAAAGAAACATCATGAGTGGACTTCAAGGCAAAAACTAATGACATATATGAAAAAATATCAGATATGGTTCTATCATTTGTGCAGCAAAGTGTAAGCCTTATTACTGCACACATTATACTACCGTTAACCTGCAAACTAGTTCATCAGAAATGGCCCACTTCAAGCCTCATTCTCATTATCAGTTACTACTACACTAATCAATTCTATACAGTCACTTTACAACAGCCAGTGTCACCTAGCTGTGATGAGACCATCGAAATACTCAGCCATATCTGCACATCCTCACCATCTGTGTGCACAGAGGATTAGAATGATGGTGTCTGCCATCTGCATCATTTGCTAAAAGATGGGATGCACTCAGTCAATCACTACATTACATCAATAATGGAGCAAATTCACTTTCATATCTCATTTCGGAATTGCCATTGCTGTTGCCATGGCTGGGTTTTTATTGACATTTTTATGTTCAGGCAATACTCTAATCTGAGTGAAATGCGTTTTCTTGGTGTAAGTAACCCACCATTATTAGTCATTAGACTGTTCTCAAGCCACTGAACTCTATCATAGTTGATTATCCAATTACATCATTTGGGGGTGGTTTACTTGGAAGTTACTTTTCTCAGATTTGACACTATACTGTCTAGCACAAAACTCCAGCCTCTTAGCTACAGCCTTTAGCCAGTCTTGGGGATCCACTGACTGATATCACATATTACACAAAGCTGTAGAGCAAAACACTTACTGAAATAAGCAGACTTTGGTGATAAATTAATGTCTTCATGTTTAAACAACACAGTCAATCAGAGAAGAAGGTTTTATACCTACATCTCAAACAGCTATTATCACAATAGCCTTGTTTAAAAGACAATCAGGTTAGATAACGGACAAAATGCATGCACTGATCCGCCACAATGTTTAAACCAGAAAGGTAAAGAGAATAACATTCAACTCAATCTCATTACAGTGAACTGCCAAGGATAGGCAAGTGTCAGTCAGTTCCTGAAGCAGATTTTTTGAAAGCAGAAAAAACAGACATGCGTAAAGACCTGAGAAAACTGTTATGGCTAGATGACTAGATCAGAGCATCTCCGAAATGGCAGGTCTTGTGTGGTGTGCCCAGCAGTGATTCGTACTTGCTAAAGTGGTCCAAGGAAGGACAATCATAGAAGTGGTGACAGTGTCTTGAACACCCATCATTCACTAATCCACATGGGAAGCAAAGGCTTGTCTGTTTGTTCTATCCAAGACCAAGCAAGACAAATTGGCAAAAATTGTACTCGTAATTCTGGAAATTAAGGACGTCAGAACATACAGTGCGTCACAGCTTGCTGCTTATGAGGCAGCTTAGTCACAGACCAGTCTGTATGGTCATGCTGACTCCTGAGAATTGCTGAAATGGAATTACCTAATAGTAGGAAAATGCAGAACATATCAAAGAGTTCAAGGTGGAAACTTGGCTTCCAGATTCTCCAGATCCATGGCAGTTCCACCTTGCAATTTTCAGAAAGTGTTTTAGATACCACAACACACCTTCAGAGCTCTTCAAGGCCTATATGGCCAGGCCTGTATGGTCAGAGCTGATTAAGTGACACAATGGTGATCAATATAAATAGGGTAGGTGGTTTTAATGTTATGGCTTATAATTGATAAGTAAAATAAGTAGACATTTTAGCAGATTCAGAATTGTAGGATGCAAGTCCTTCCTACCAGTTCTTGGAATGATTTTTTATTAGTTCTTGCTGTTATTCAATCACAGTGTTCAGATCACAGAGTTCATCTTAAATAATAGCCAGGAAAAGCTTAAATAGGAACAAAATTACTCTGGTTTTTTCTGATGTAATGTTCCAGCTTTTATATTTATGAAGCATGAACGGAACAAAATATCGCTTTTACATTACATTTCTTCAGCCTTCAGTAACATCTGTAGTAAATTTCACCAAAGTCAGTCTAAGAGGGCTTATTAAGCTGGACTTATGTTAATCAATAGCACTAAGCTTCAGGTCAAGAAGCAGCAATATTACTTGCCAGATCTAATATTTAGTAAAAATCTGGGTTATACACAGTGGTCCTCAGTCCTACAGCTGGAAGTAAAACTGTAACACAATCATACCTGTGCTTACTCAAATAAAAACACAACTTTTTCTCAAGGACACTGTCTTCACTTTTGGTCTTACTTTTTTTAGCAGCTGTTCTCTGGTTCTCTGAAGTAGAAATCCATCTTCTGCTCACGCAGATTGTTTCAGGCCTCTACTCACAACTGTATTTGTTTGGCATGTCGCCTTGGAGACAGGACGTATTCGCTGTTATTTGATTTTCTCTGTTAATTAGGATGATATGTTTGAGAACAAACATTCAGCCAGAGTTTTGTTTGTGGTGCAGAAACCAAGGGCAGAAAGGAAGAAACAGAGCAGAGGCGCCTCTAAGCATCATCTTTCATCTTTTCTTTCTGACTTTCCTCCAGACTCCTCTAGTCAGAGCTCTGTGATGTGCTGTAAGCTTCTCCGAGGAATACATCCTGCAGGATAGGGTCTACCCCACTACGGATTTTCTCTTGGCCACTCTCCTCAGGGGTGCTGAAGAGCCTCTTCTGTAGGAGTAAGAATTTAATCTCATAAATATGGATATTTATGCTACAGTCATGGTTTACAGTGTAAACAATCTTGGAATGAATAACAGTGTTTAAAAAACTGTGATTTGAGCATCACTGATGATGGAAGTATGGCTGCAGTTTTGGATGCCACTTGACCCATGACTTTACAATATGCTGGCATTTGAATGTCCTTCACAATGTGTTTGACCAAAGGCTGTTTGAGACAGCCATGTGACGTCTGAAGAACCCAATATAGCATATATAGCATTATAGTTCAAAATCTGTAGGAAATTTATGAAGTTGTGTTGTTTAATGACAATTTTTACCAGATGTTACTGTTAAAAAATAACATAGGCTATATTAGAATAGCCTGCACATAGATCATATTAAGACAGATTTAATAAAAAATGCAGAATAGAGAAGATTAGCACCCAAACAAGTTTAGTTTATGGGCTGAAAGACATTGAATGTTATTACATTTTGATGTATTTCTATAAACAGCACTTTTTGGAAATTTTGGAAAGGAATATTTAGATATATTCTAAACAACTGGAAAAAATACCTTGCTGAACAATATGCTTAATGATGACCAAAAGATGAGACAAAGGTGATGAAAGAAAGGGTGAGGAGAGAAAGATAAGAAGGAAATTGTGAGGAGAACAAATAAGTAAGCGATGGTAAGAAAAAAAGATAAGGTAATTAAAGGTTTAGGAAAGGTGCAAGATGAGATGAAGGAAAAAAGAATAAAGAAAAAGGTGAAGCATAAAGCATAAGTTAGAGGTGGATGAGGAGTAAAAGATGGTCGAGAGATGGATGAGAAGTAAAAGATGGGTGAGGGTTCTGTGAGGAGAGAAAGATGGATGAAAGGTGAGAGATGAGTGAAATGTGGTTAGAGAGGGGTGAGGGGAAATTTAGATTACAGGAGCAAACCAGTACTTACTTTAGCAAACATATCTGATCTTATAACATATGGTTACAAGTAAGGATGCTTCTATAATCCCCACTTCGTTGGTTAGAATATGTGGTTCAATACGACGGGTGCACAGATGCTTCTGCTTAAATAACTTTTCCCATCTAGAGATAAAGTCGAAGTAAGGAGCCTAGATTACTGTCCTAAACCTCCTCCAGTACTAAGTGCTTCCTTGAGGTTCATTAATTTTCTTTGACGTAAAAAATATATGCAGTTTTAAGACAAAGCAATAGAAAGTGTGATCCTTACCATTCCTTAATTTAAACGATGTATTTTGCACTTAATGTAGTGTTCCTCGCTGTGGGAATAGCCCATAATAAAGAAAACAAGCAAGTCAGCACTGGCCATCCAACTACAGGGACATTTAAAATAATGAAGTGCAGACAATTTGGCAGTGGTTAATTGTACCAGTTTATTAAATGCAGGAAATCCTTTTGGTTGGTGGAATAATGCACGGTGTGGAAAGAAGAATGATAAACCTGATGCAGCCTGACAGGCATCTTAGGCAAAATGGGGGTTGGCCATTAAAGTTCCTGCCATGGCCATTCATGCAGTTAAAGAACTGCCATCATTGCAATTGATCTTTTCCTCAGGGCAGGGTTATTGACAAAGTCTGAACCTGCCGCATCCAACTTCTTCAAACAAGCGAGCAATCTATCACAACACCACCATTTACAAGCAGCAGGTAGGAAAGACATACCTTCATACAGCGTCCAGCACTGAGACACTGGCTCAGTCTGGAAAATAGTGCTGATCCTGAAATTCAGTCTAATCTAATGAACATTCTGTCACGTTTCATCCATTTAGCCATTAACCAGAGCACACCAAAATGACTAAGCATTAGGCTCGCTACACCATGAGGACTTGGAAGCAAAGCTGGCCAGAAATGTTAGCGCAGGCTGGACAAACATCATATTGTCACCGCTTTTTTCTTTACATCACACTAAAAAGTAGCTTGTACTTGCTAATCTTCTCAATGGTGATTCTCCCATACCATGAACAAATGTGGTCTGTGATGTGTCATACAGTTAGGTCCATATATATTTGGATACTGACACAGGTTTTGTTTTTGTAATTGTTTACTGAAACATATTCCAATTCTAGTTATATAATGGACATAATGTTTAGACTCTCAGCTTTCATTTTAGGGTATCCACATTCCTGTTGGATGAAGGGTTTAGGAGTTCCAGCTCCTTAACATTTACATTTACATTTAGCATTTAGCAGACGCTCTTATCCAGAGTGACTTTCATGTCCTAATTACAGGGACAGTCCCCCTAGAGCAGCTTAGGGTTAAGGGACTTGCTCAGGGACCCAGTGATGGTACTGCTAGAGGTGGGATTTGAACCTGGGACCTCTTAAGCCGTTGGTCCATAGGCAAGACATGTGCCACCCTCTTTATAAAGGGACCAAATGTAATTGGACAATGGACTCAAAGACTATTTCATGGGCAGTTGTGGGCAATTCCTTCGTTTTGTCATCATCAGTTAAGCAGATAAAAGGCCAGGAGTTGATCTGAGGTGTGGTGCTTGCATGTGGAAGATTTTGCTGTGAACAGACAACATGCGTTCAGAGGAGCTCTCTATGCAGGTGAAACAAGCCATCCTTAAGCTGTGGAAACAGAAAAAACTCATCCAAGAAACTGTTACAATATTAAGAAAATCTACAGTTTGGTACATCCTGAGAAAGAAAGAAAGTGCAGGTTAACTCAGCAACGCAAAAAGACCTGGACGTCTTTTCCATGGTGAAGAGAAACCCCTTCACAACAGCCAACCAAAGAACAGCTCATGATCCAAAGCATACCACATCATCTGTAAAACATGGCAGAGGCAGTGTGATGGCTTGGGCGTGATGGCTGCCAGTGGCACTGGGACGCTAGTGTTTATCGATGATGTGACACAGGACAAAAGCAGCTGAATGAATTCTGAGGTGTTCAAAGACACTCTGTCTGCTCAAATCCAGTTAAATGCAGTCAAACTGATTGAATGGCATTTCACAATACAGATGGACAATGACCCAAAACATACAGCCAAAGCAACCCAGGAGTTTATTAAAGCAAAGAAGTGGAATATTCTTGAATGGCCAAGTCAGTCACCCGATCTGAACCCAACTGAGCATTTCACTTGTTGAAGACTAAAAAGGACAGAAAGACCCAGAAACAAACAGCAACTGAAAGCCGCTGCAGTAAAGGCCTGACAGAGCATTAAAAACGAAGAAACCCAGCATCTGGTGATGTCCATGAGTTCTAGACTTCAGGCTGTCATTGCCAGCAAATGATTTTCAACCAAGTATTAGAAATTAACATTTTATTTTCGGTTATTTAAATTGTCCAATTACTTTTGAGCCCCTGAAATTTAGGGATTGTGTTAAAAAAGGCTTTAGTTCCTCACATTTTAATGCAATCTTTTTGTTCAACCCACTGAATTAAAGCTTAAATTCTGCACTTCAACTGCATCTGTTTCATTTAAAATTCAGTTTGGTAATGTACAGAACCAAAATTTTTAAAAAGTTGTCTCTGTCCAAATACTTATGGACCTGTATCCGCTCATAATTTATCAATGAACTTCATCTACAACAGATGGTCAACAGATCAAATTTCACATACAGTCATGTTGGTTAATTGTATTTAGGATCTATTTTAATATTCTGTGTACCCTCAATACACCCTTAATAAAATGTACTTTTAACCTTTTGTGCTTCGCTTTTTAAAATCCATTAATGTTCGGCTGTCACCCACTATTAAGAGCAATTTTAATGTAGAGCAATCAGTGCCTTTGGCCATATGCTGGTCATTTAGTAACAACACCACCTCATGTTTCTACCTTTTTAAACAGTCCACTTGCATTTTTGTGTCTTTTTAATGAGGAGCCTGGGTCTGGCTGGAGTAAGGATGGGCAATTTAAGGTCAAACTCAAAATTCAGTTCCATAAGACAACTTCTACTGTTGTTTGTTATTTTACCTTTAGCAGCTTTTACTCAACTTACTTAAAATGCCAAAAGATTTTTCATTTAACTTTCTCCCCTGTATCTGATATTTTCACAAAGGTCCACTAATAAAATTTGTATGATTTATTTTCCAAACACAGTCATAATCAATTTTTTTATGGCCATTTTCCAACTCCTCTATTTACACTTAAACAGCATAAACAGCATGTGCTTCTTTATATGTAAATGACATCTGTTCTGTTCGGCCCCTCAGAATGATGCTTTGTTCAGAAGTCTAGGTTGAAACAGCTCTTATAATGTGTGCGGGCCTTTACGGCTGTTGGCTGAATAGGTTATATGAGTATATATGTGCAAATGGAATCATAAAAACAGATTTCAGAACAGGCTATTGTTGCAGCATAGTTTCAACATATGGACTACATGTACTAGGGTGTGATGGTATGTTTTGAAACATGCTTACATTAAACTTTTATTTTTCATAAAATTGAAAGAGATGATATGGGCCACTTTAGTGTGTTTGATTTGGGAATAAGCAGGATTCGTTGGGCTGTGGAAAGATTGCATGGTTGCTTAAATTCACCTTTTTGCATGTGAGACCTGCAGCTAATGTCTGAAGGCAGAGACAAAAATATATCAAAACTAGATGCAGGAGAGGTCTTCAGGTGCTTATTGTTGTAGCTTAAGCTGGATGGTAGCTTTATTCCAAATTATACTAAAAATGATTAGTGTTTGAATGAACACTGAGGTGTCAGGCCGGTGTTCTTAATGTCTGTTTAAAAATTAGGCTCTATTATATCAGTGGTGACTTTATTAATACCCTCCAATTATTAGATTCCTTTAGCCTAGAAAAGACTCGACACTAATTACAGTTACAGAACAATACCTCAGTTCTGCATCCCTGTGCTTCAAAAAGGTAACCCACAAAGGAAATGAACATAAACATACACAATGAACTTTCATTCTTTGAGTTATTGGAAGGTATTAAAGGTGAATTAATGAGGACGCATCTTCACACTCTCGTCACACTTACAATTTTGAATTAACTTTTTTCAGCCCCTGAATAGTCAGGAGGGGCATGGCCATTAAAGTGTGGCAGCCATATGAGTTAATGATGTTAGTCTATTCATTCATTATCCTTTTCGCTCATCCTGAGTTGAGGGAGGTACTGGAGCCTTTCCCAGAGCAAGCAAGGCCAAAGGCAGAGAAACACCCTGGACAGATTGCTATTGCATTGCAGGGCAGATACACAGAAACACACAAACACAATCACACACAGTCACACTAACGGGGGGTCATTTATCTTCTCCAATCCACCACACATGCATGTCTTTGGACCGTGGAAAGAACATGCAAACAGAAAGAGTCCTGGAAATCCCTGGAGGTTTCAGAATTACCCGCTGCACCACTGTGATGCCTGGTTATATTCATTGATGGGTTTGTGTCCTGCCTCCACTTTTATCAATGTATTTTACTTATCTTATTTAATCTCTTTTTATGTCTATATCGGTCATTTTTTATTATATTTTTTCTTGTAAATCTTTTAAATTAAATAGTTTGCTTATGTGTCTGAACACTTCAACCAACCCCACACCTTTCTTGTCTATGTTTTCTGAATGCTACTGAATTTGTTTACATAGAGGCACTATATAAAACAATTAAAGGAAAAATATACAACATCCGGACAACACATGCAGCGCTGTGAAAAGCCAGAGAAACAGAGACATGGGCTGTTGTGATCTTTGACCCTGTACTCCTTCTCTTCTCACTTTATGACAAGGACAGAGCTTTTTTCTAATGGAACACAGCTGTGAACTTCCAGCTGCAAAGAAACATGCCTAACCTCCCCTTGATATGATTCTCACCTGTTCTCAAGGGAAAAATCATTTCTGGAAGATTTTCCTGAAAAAAAGGTGGGCTGATCATTTGTCTGTGCAAATGAGTTTTTATTTTTTATTTGCTTATAATGTCTTTTTCCATAGAAGGATAATTATAAGGCAGCAACTGAACAGTCAGATGTTGAAGCTGATGGGTCTGAAGCAGAAACAATGGGCAAGTGTAAGGATCTGAGTGACTTTGACGGGGGCCAAATTGTGATGGCCTGATGACAGGGTCAAAGCAACTCCAAAATGGCATGTCTAGTGGGAGGTTTCTGGTGTGTATTGCCTACCAAAAGTGGTCCAAGGAAGGAAAAATGTTCAGCTGGAGAGAGGGTCATGGGTGCCCAAGGCTCATTCGTGCATGGGGACAAAGCCTAGGCTAACAGGTCGGATCCCAAACAAGATCAATTGTAGCACAAATTACTGAAAGAGCAAACGCAGGGTATGTTACAAAAATCTCAGAACACACAATGCATTGCAGCTTGCAGGACAGGAGTGTCCACCATCAAAAAGGGCTAGAGTGGGCATATGAGCCATGGAAATGGACAATAAAGCAAGAACATAAAGTAACCTGGTGTGATGTATCATATTTTCTTGCCTGTTTGAACATGTATATAGGTGACTGTGTGTGCATCACTTACTTTGTAAAGAGATAGCACCAGGATGCACTATTGTAAAAAGCCAATGCATTTTTGCAAGCCAGCAGAGACGGTGTGTCCTTTTATCCAGTTAAAACAGCTCTAACTGATGGAACTTAACAAATACATCCAAAAGCTGGTGAGCAGAGAGAAGTCAGGAACTAAACCTGTCCTATTATGACTGTATTTGTTAAGACAAGAAATTAACTGTTAACTCTTTAAATTATTGCCTTAATCTTAACACACATTTATTGTATGCATGAATATCTGCATCTGCATCTCTAAAACCGTAGTTTTTTTAGGCAAAAATCACAATGGGGATGATTCAGGTTTTTAGCAGAAAATACAATTCTATGTAGGAATGTAACAGTGGGAATGACAGCATTAGGATGAAGTGAATTTGTCAGAAGGTAAATAGCTCTTCTAAGGTGAGAGAGAGAGAGACAGTTTAGTGTCAAATCCTAGTTAAGTCGAAGGCTGCAGTGCACAGCACTAAAATGCTTTGCCAAAAGCAGATCAAGCCACAATCAGAAAGATCAAAAGGGCCCCACAGCACTTGAAGATCAATCTTTACTGAGAGACAGAACAGCAATTCTTGAACAGATACAGAATGTGTTAAAAAAAAAAAAAAAGCAAGCAAATCAGTGAAACTACAGCCAAAGGCAGGCTGGACAAACTTGAGATTTCTGGACAAACTTGTGGAGCTCATGCCAATGTGTCAATACACCAAAAAGGGGGCAAACTAAATACTTCTTTTTTTTTCCCAAAGATTTCGAATAATAGTCTAATTAACAGATGATACATACAAAATAGATGAAAGACAGATTTAAAGCATTCCTACTGGTCCATTCATCACGAAAGGTTCATAGTGCCCAAAAGCAAAATGCTGTGTTCAAATGATGCAGAAAAATAAGTTGATTTTTGGGGAGCAGTATTGATAAGTATAATGTGGTATTTTTTAATTTCAGCTATGCAAAAATTTATTTGTAGGCAATTCAAGTGAACCGTGAGCATGAAGAGTGAAAGTGACTACCCTTGTCACTGTGAAACGCAGCACAGCACAGCACAACAAAATTCAACCGCTGCGTTTTACCCATGCACAGACAGCAGGGGACAGCAATTGAAAGCACCCAGTGGAGTAGTGATGGGGACGGTACCTTGCTCACAGGTACCTCAGGGCAACCTACTGGTAAGGGAATCGAACCCATAATCCTCCGATCCAGGACAACTCCCTAACCACTAGGCCACCGCTGCCCCAATAATATATAGTGACAATAACGTATTCTGCCTTGAGGCTTAAATAAGGGGAACACAGTTAATAATTGACATTTTTCTTTTCTTCTTTAGCCTTGATATACAATCAAAGCAAAGCCATGTATTACATAATTCAGGATTTCCGTTTTTAGTTTCGTTACAGTTTTCCATGCTGTCCATGTCTTTGGTGTGATATAGTGTGAGATGTGTGTGATATAGTCCATTCTTCAGTAGCAGAGAAGGCACTACTGTGTCCCTCCTTTTCCTCTCTCACTTTTTTCTGCTCACTGAAGTTACCGTGCCCATCTGTTTTCGTTCTGCTGGACTACAGGCCAGCTCCGGTCACTAAGCTTGCGTGACTCGGTGGGTCTAACCATGGGCCTGCCTTTATGTAAATCGTCGTATGATTTATCAAAGTGTGCTGATAGAAATCACTATGCAGGAATGTAAATTGGAAGCAGTTCAGAGAAATGAGACCAGGCTGAGCAGATGTTATAGGTGCAATTCTACAACATAATGATGTTAGAGACCATAAAATAAAATGATTATATCACGAAAGACAACAGTGTCTTTTCCACTACTTACAAAGTCTGAGATTTCCAACTCAGTTTTGAGTTCATAACTTGCTTGTTGAAAATATACAGAGAATCAAAGGAAATAAAGAGCTCTGTGATTAATGGGCTACTCTTAATGTTTAGTAAATGAAACCTAAAGGAGATGGAGTAACAATAACATGAGGGGAAAAATAACATTATTTTCTGGGGAAAAATTACTTCCACCCTTACCAAGCATGTTTAATGTGGTCAGAACAGTCCTTGGCGTTTGCAGTTGTAGCAAATTGTGACAGCATGGGAATTTACACCCAATTCATCAAAAATCACTTCTGTTGAACCTGCTGATCTGCGTCCTTGTAGGGTTTACCTTTTCCTGGAGGCAAATTCTAAATATATGGAGATTTAAAAAAATTTAGATGATCAAAATTTCATTAATTTTTCACAACCAAGCTTCTTTCAAGCCTCTTGTTACCTCCTTACAATGAAACAGGCTGTTTGTTACTGAACCCTTAAAAATGACTTGTAAAGTGTAAATAGTCTCAGTTTTGTCTGGCTGTCCTGTCTCATTCAGAAAGTAGTACAAGCTAAATCGTTCCTTATACCTGTAAAGTGAAAGGTTGAGGCTGAACTGTTGTGGATTTAATAGAATATATATGCAAATGGATGATTTGTGTTTCAGCAGAAGGACAATAAATTTGAAATGTGTTTCAACAGCTTTGTTTTCATACCAACTGTGTTCACCAGGGAAGGAATGATTTGTTTTAACACTTTAACAATATTTACATACTAAAAAATACTCAGGTTCCTCATAAAATGTTATTGGTTTAGGTCTGGTTGGATCATTGAATTCTTCTGCACAGCCATGTTGTCATACAAAATACATGAGCATTAAAATGTAATTAACAGCCAGAACAGCTGGTTATTAAGGCCATTTGTAATAAATAATACAGACCAAAACTGAAGACATGTAATGCTGAAATGACACCAGCTATGAAGGAAGCAGAGACTCAATCTGTGTTTGTCTCAATCGTATTCACCACACTCTATAAACAAGATATGTGCATCACACTGTAGGTCAAATCAATACTGAGAGTAGCTCATTAGACCCACCGTATTGGTTAGCAGTGATTATTCTCAGCGTAAAGCTGTCAGAATTGAGTGATTGGGGCAATGCAGTGAAACCCATTTGGTTACTAGTGAACAAAAGAGCAGCAAATGGAAATAGATTTTCAGAGCTTTCAGAGCTTTCAAAGCAGACCAGAGCATGAACCTGATGCACAAGTAAAATTCTATGCAGGAAACTGCAGAAAAAAAATGTGCAAAACTCAAACGCAAATGTCTTCAATGCATAGCAAAAATAAATGAACCAGCATTTCCATTTGCAATACTTTGGAGGGCACAGTATACCAGGATTAGGACTGAAATGTTTTCAACTGTTTTTCGGAAGGTGGCACGGTAGCAGAGGGTAATGCTGGCACCTCAGAAAGAAGAAGGTCCAAACCAAGGTTTGATTCTGTGTGGGTTTCCATGGTCAGGTGAATTGAAGATGCTACATTGCCATCTAGGTGTGAGTGGGTGTGTGAGTGTGTTACATTTACATTTACATTTACATTTACGGCATTTAGCAGACGCTCTTATATATCTTATCCAGAGCGACTTACATGTCCTAATTACAGGGACAGTCCCCCTGGAGACACTCAGGGTTAAGGGTCTCACCCAGTGGTGGTAGTGCTAGAGGTGGGATTCGAACCGGGGACCTCTTGATCCAGAGGTCCGTAGCCAAGTACCCTACCACTAGACCACCACCACCCATATGTGTTTGTCTGTGTGTGTGTGCCCACCGAAGGACTTGCAACTTGTACAGAGTTTTTCCCTGCTTTTCACCCAGTGAGAGCTGGGATAGATGCTAGCTCTGCCCATAACCCTTATCAGGATAAGCAGTTCAGATAATTAATAGTGAGTGAATTGTGAGTGAGTGAGTGAGTGCGTGAGTGAGTGAGTGATTGAGTCAGGCCATTTACACTTACCCAAGCTTTATGTTACTGGAAGGGACCTAGTGTAATATGGCCCTTATGTGTTTGTTTCTATAGAGGCTTTTGTCTAAATCCAGAATTACAGAAGTGAAGATTAAAGAATAGGAAAGTAGATGTATTGATTTTAGTCATCGATCTATGACACTGCTCTGTGCACTTATCAGTAAAGGTATACTCGGTCAATGCATGTGGGCTGGCGTAAGGGCTGTACTGCAGCAAGTCCGACAGAAGGAGATATGGGAAAGAAAGTGTTGCCAACTGAAGTGATTTTCTCCCTCAGATCCCTGCATCTGATTAGCCAAGCCGTTTTTAACCGTATCTTCAAATCTTCTCTCAAGGACAAGCCCCATACTCTGGGGAGTTGAGCACATGCACGCATTTCAGACATATGACCAAGGAGCAGGAATGAGTCATAACATTTGCTAACAATAATGGGTTTACTCCGATTAAACTCTCTAAAATGATTTCCGTTACATTCGTGCACGAATGAAGGATTTAATTTCTCTAACATAATGCCCAGAGCACATGGGGGAAGAATGTCTGCCTTTTGCCTTAATGCTTATGTCAAAGAAGACAAGGTTAGCATGCTGAAGGTCTTTATTTGTGAATACTGCCTGCATTAAGCAGGTTTAACTGTAATTATCTAGCCTCCATCTCATCCACCATCCGTCTTAAAAATCAAGCTTCCAAAAAGGGATCATTGGAGTAATTCGATAAAAGAAACAGTTCTATTTAACCAAAGCTATGGTTCTGGAAGTGGAGTCAAGGAATCTGTGACGTAAATCCAGGCCTTCACTGAATTTATTATCTGATTTAAAGGCATGACATGAACAAGGAACTTTATTAACATCCAAATTAACAAATTAATATTAACCAATATTAATATTAACCAAATTAACAGTCACATATTGACCGGTCAACATCCTACTGGTCAACTTCCTTTGACTAACACTTATATTAGATATGGACAATATGCAAAAAATCAGCAAGACTAAATAAACTCTCCTAGAACCTGGCCTTTCATCAGTTTTAAGCACTGACAATGTTCACAAAATGATCAAGCAAGCATAAGAGCATAAGATAAGAAAATATAATCATGAAAACAATTATTGACTGCAGAAATCTGTAATCAGCTCCATGTTTGCCTTATTCGTGTAAGACTTGAGGCGTATGGGAGCCCATGTAACATTTCTAGCACTGATCTTCAGTTGATAATCTTCATCAAACCTTCTTGACTTCACTTGACTACATGGCTGCACCATATGGCTCCACCTGTGGTAACACTTTGTTTGAACGGTCTACTGCAGATGCTTTGTAAATGTTTCAGTTTTATTTTTTCCACTAGATATATCTATTATCTAAGGGTGTCGGTGGTCTAGTGGTAGGGTACTTGCCTACGGACCTCTGGATCAAGAATCCCACCTCTAGCACTACCACCACTGGGTCCCTGAGCAAGACCCTTAACCCTGAGTTTCTCCAGGGGGACTGTCCCTGTATTTAAGGAATGTAAGTCGCTCTGGATAAGAGCGTCTGCTAAATGCCGTAAATGTATTAAATGTTAATGTACTTTAAGTTGTACATAAATTATACTACTAAATCTAACACTACACCTAACCCTAACCTAAACGTAAATCAAATCCTAACTTTAAACCTAAGTTTCACCAGATAGCTTGTTGACGATTATTAAGTATCTGTAGATCGTTTTAAGCTGAACATTAAAATAAAAGGTCTACATAATGCAAAGCTTCTACACCAACGTAAGACTTTTTCTAGGACCAAGTGTCCAAGCCAAGAATCATTTAGGAACCTTTATTTAAGAGTGTTCCTGACCCAGACAGGGCAGATGGCACTTCCTGTTGACATTTGTGCATCAATATTCTTCTAGTTTTGATTAACTTCTCATGTTTCCCGTTTACATGTGTCCAGAAATGTCAACAAATGTCAAGGAAATGTCAAGGGCTAGTGTGGCCAGGCCACATCTCGGGTCAAACTGGAGCCCAGTGTCTCTCCACATGTGTTTGTGACAGTAGGCTTGAAGCCTCCTGGGCCACAATGTCCTTGTTTGACCGAAGTGTGAAAAAAACTAGGGGATGTGTGTTAATATTTATAAAAAAATCAAATGACTTGTTTATTTAAGAGCTTAAGGCATGTTTATATATATATCGGTCTGTGGGACGCATGCAAAAAGACACTCACTACAGGACATGTCCAGGACTGTTGCTACACTAAAAAGCCCCTTCCACAGAGCTGATAGGAGTATCAAAGCTGTCTAGACATCAAACATTATGCCATCTCTCATGGTGATTATCACTATTAGTAACAAAACAGTGACAATACCATTATGGCGCTCTAAATTTTCAGACACTCTAAATTTTAATCTTTACACTTCATTCACTTCAACTGCTGACCGAGAGTAGATTTGTCAGGGGAGCATGCATAGGCCAGGGAATAAGAATTACGGCTCAAATGTTGATTTTTCTATAAATCACAGCTATAAGCACATAATCAAATTAGAATTTTCCCAGAATATTAATAAAGTCAGGAATAAAATGCAGTCAAAGGAGCAAAAAAGCAATATAACAAACTGGTTTCAAGCAAAGTGGGACGAGTCCGATTTTAGAGTTTTTACCTCTTTGGCTCCTTTAGTCTGTATGTGACAGAATGACGTTAATCACTGTTGTTTTCCATTGTATAAAATGAGTACGACCCACTTTCAAAGGAGCTGATGTAAGCAACGGACAATCACCTCAGTGAATAGGTTAGCAGGTGCATGTGGAAATGATCAAGTGTGTCTACAGAGCTGCTTATGTGTGCAAAAAATGGCATATAAGTGTGTCAGTGGGAAAGAGGGCCAGGCAGTAGGCTGCCCAGTCGTCTGCTAAGTTATTAGAAGAGAATGTATGAGAGGAAGGCAGAGGGCTGGGAGCTGGAAGCACTGGGCTAGCGCTGTGCCACTGCACATGGATTTTGCCCACTTTTCTCCATCCCCTTCAAGTAACTAGGCTAAAATGATATACTAGTCTCTTTATTTGCCACCAGCTCTCCTTGCTCTAGTTAGCACGTATCCTGCATGCAAAATTACTTCTGAACTCAATACGTCTTACAGGTGAAGCTGCGAAAAAACTTTCACTTTCGCCAGGACTAAAACAAGAACGAATTATGTTCCCCTGCTTTTTTCATGCTTTCTTGCTCAATAAAAAAAAGGTTCTGATGTCCATGTAAATTATAAAAACAATGGGAATGTATATAAAATAGATACGGATGAAAAATGGTAAATAATATCATTAAACAGTGACAGCTCACATTTTTCCCCCTCATACTGATTTTTGCCATTGATGGATTTGCAACTAAACATTTAAAGTCATGGCTTTATAAATAGAATAAACTATATATTTTATTTTCCAGTGCTTTTCTAATGGGATGTGCATGATGTATATTCCATCCATTAATAAAGCATTTGCTGAAATCAGCTCCCAAATTGCTTGCTGAGGTTTAACACTACAGATGATTTGAAATCACCAGTGGCTGTCAAAATGGTGACCATTGCCTTCTTATTTGGGTTATAATTGCTTATTCACCTGGTTTAATGCATTTACAACCTAATTATTAATATATAATATTAATATATAAAATTTTATATCACTTTAAAAAGCCTTTGCGAAAGCAGTATGAAAATAAGTGAAAGTAAGTGATATCAAACAAAAGTACAAAGGTTGCAAAGTATACAAAATATATCTCAAATATATTTTTATAATCAGAGTTCCTTGGGTTACATAGGAAAGGAATCTGCAAATCATTTTTAGAATATTTAGTTATTCAGTTTCTATGGTAAAGGATTTGGTGACCACTATCAAAGTTATATGTTCATTAAAAATAGTGTAAATAATTAAAGAGTTTACTGAAAAGTGTCGCTGGGGCATTTCTATCCACCCCATATATATATAGACAGTCTACCAGTGTCAAGTCAAGTCAAGTCAAGTAGGATTTTTTTGTCATTTCAACCATATACACAGGGCATAGCGAAACGAAATAACGTTCCTCCAGGACCCTGGTGCTACACATAAGACACAACATGAGACACGGCATAAGACAAACAGACAAACAGACAGTGCAACAAAGACGCAACATAAGACAAACAGACAACAAGTGCAACAGTGGGGCGAACAAATAAAAAAATACCATACGAAGCATGAGGTATTTTAATGGATCTTTTATATATTTAATTTACTTAGTCCAAGAACTTAAGAGGCTATAAAAGACAGTGTTCTCAATGCTAATTGATATAGATAAACTTCAGCTTTAAAGGTTATTCTCTTAAATGGCAAGGACACACCAGAAGGTCCAAAAATCTATTTCACACTCCTATAATTTAATTACTCAGACAGTTTATACCGCAGTCTGCATAGTTACTGAATAGTAATACATATTGTCCTTGGTGCTTATTGCTTTATTCTGCCTTTTGCATTATTTAAATTCAAATCTAGGGTCTAATCAAGGATAATGCCCTCGTTCTCACATAACTAGCAGCATGAAGTGGTTTTAACAGTTTGGTCCGGTTAAGGAAAAAAAAAACTAAATTTGTCATGAAAAGGCCAGGAAGGTTGAGTGACAGCAGCGATTTCTCCACACATGACCTCACTTGACCACATCAGCGACTAGTTATTCACATATCCAGCATTTGCCAGTTGGGACCAGCCTAAGATGACAGACATTTCCCCCCTGTCTGGCACTCAGGGCGCTGGGAAATGTCACATCGAGCAGTGGCTGCTGTAACACGACTCAGCGGAGTGAATTTACTGCCTAAGCACAGTGCTGTGTGTTTGTGCTCTCTTCCTCTTCCATGACCTTCTCTCGCTGATGAATATGTATGGGCGGATCCTGTCTTCACCATCAGCTCCATCTCCGAACGGGACGAATGAGAATACTAAAATAAGATCAATCACTGCACCGGGCCTACCACAAACATTCTACATGCCAGGGCTTTCTGACACAGGGTGACCCAAATAGGAACACTATGAGAGAAAACATTACACTCTGAAGATATACTGCCCCTGTTGCATTTAGTTGATGACACAGGAAGCCACATTGTTGCTGCTACAGTAACAAAAGTCGTGTGGCAGTAACCGGTGGTTGGGGAAGGGGGTATCCTGTATCAAAGTGTAAAGCAGAAGAACAACTAATTGTGTCCCCCGGGAACAGGAGATCTGGGACAGAGATGTTCCTCTGCAAACAGCGGATGCACAGCTTGATGAACCAGCAAAAAAATGGCACTGTCTCACAGTGGAAAAATAACAAGAAACTAATAAAGCAGTATGATTAGAAAATTATTTTTTCTACTATTAAATTAAACCCTTCAAAAATTCTGTTGAACCAGAATGTGGGTATAGGATATACAGAGTATAACATTTTCAGAAGGGAAAAAGTAAACCGAAGGAATGATTTATTATTATGAATTAACAAAAATGATCCACATGAGGGTTTTATGTCATGGCATAATATTTAGTTGAACAAAAACTAACCTCAGCTTTTTATGAAGTGAAGTGAAAGTGAAAGCAACTATTGTGATTGTGTGCGCATAGCACAGTACACACTGAATTGCAATGAATGCATCCTCTGAATTTAATCCAGAAACACCATGCAGCACTGCACAACCATATCCAGCACCTCTGGAGCAGAGATGGGGACGGTACCTAGCTCAGGGATATCTCAGGGCAACTACTACTGCTCTGGGATTCAAACCCACAACCTTCCGATCCTGGCTCCTAGTCTCTAAACACCACGCAGATTTTTTGCCATATAATGAAGACAGTAGGAAAACAATGTAGAAATACAGGAACTTGAAAATGGAACCACATGACAAAGAGTTCAATGTGGTGACTTTGCCTCCCAGATCTCAAACCATGTGAATCTGTGGGACGTGCTGGAGGTTCCACCTCGCAGCTTATAGGACTTAAAGGATATGCTACTGATGTCTTGGTGCTGGTTTGCAGAGTGCGTTGCTTGATGGGACCGAGCTGTTTTAAAGACACAAGCAAGACTTACACTAGATAATGGCAGGTGGTTTTAATGTTATGCCTGGTTACTGTATAAACGTATAAAAAAAAAAAGCTTCTGTTATTATCCAGACAAGTTTCTTTTATGACTCAGAGGTCATAACACATGAAGCCAGTTGTTTGTGTGAGCATCTTCCTCCCACCCAAATAATCAATACAGTATGGATCTGTTACCAACATGGTATGAGCATCCTACCGGTCATCAGCCAATATGGCAGAGACACATGCAGGAAGAAATCAATACCCACATAAACTCCTGAGGAGTCCTCAGGATTCCCTTCAGTCTGCTTTAGATGTGGTTCAATAAGGACTCAGCACCACCAGACAGCACTGCCTTATAAAACCTTTAAAAAAAACACTGATGGCATGAGTCATGACAGAGTTATTATAGTAAGCTGCAACTGAAATAAAAGCTAAAAATATGTAAAACTGAATTAAAATACAAAAGACATTTACCTGGACCTCCATAAAACTGTCAAATATTATATAGTCTATCTGGTAAACAAGCCGCAAACCTAAAGCCCAGTCAACACAAAAGGCCAATGAGAAAAAATCTTAAATTGTTGATATATAGTACTGTGCAAAAGTTTTAGGCAGGTGTGAAAAAATGCTGTAAACAAAGAATGCTTTCAAAAATGGAAGTGTTAATCATTTATTTTCATCAATCAACAAAATGAAGTGAATGAACAAAAAAGAATCTAAATCAAATCAGTATTTGGTGTGACCACCCTTTGCCTTCAAAACAGCATCAGTTCTTCTAGGTACACTTTCACACAGTTTGTGAAGGAACTCGGCTGGTCGCTTGTTCCAAACATGACTGTGTTTCAACCTCCGTGTGACATTGATGATCATCAGCACCTGTTTGGTCAAATTGGTTGATCATACACCGACTATAATCCTACAGAATCCCTGACTTTGTGCAAGTGTACCTAGAAGAACTGATGCTGGTTTGAAGGCAAAAGGTAGTAACACCAAATAATGATTTTATTTAGATTTTTCTTTTGTTCGCTCACTTTGCATTTTGTAAATTGATAAAAATAAACAATGATTATTTATATTTCTAAAAGCATTCTTTGTTTACAGCATTTTTTCACACCTGCCTAAAACTTTTGCACAGTACTGTACATTTTAAAAGTTTGGTAACATTTTACCGTTGGGAAGGTGTTCATGAGCTTACGTTAGCGGCGGCCTAGTGGTTAGGGAGTTGGCCCTGCATCGGAAGATTGTGGGTTTGATTCCCTCACAAGTACGTTTCCCTGAGGTACCCTTGAGCAAGGTACCGTCCCCGTCACTGCTCACCGGGCGCTTTCAATAGCTGCCCACTGCTGCATGGTGTTTGTGTGCATGGGTTAAATGCAGAGGTCCAATTTCGTTGTGGTTCACGTGTGCTGTGCTGTGCCCTCACTTTCACTTTCAAGCTGCATAGACAGTTAAATATGTTGCAACAACTACTTCTCAGAATCCTCCTTGTTGATTAACAATTAAAATGAACTGGAGAAACAGATATTTAAATAAAAATAACTATTCAAACTGATTTAGCTCCTTAGATAACATCCAGTTTTCACAAACAAAATCTACTCAATTGTAATCAGTTTCTAAAGACTACAGGGTGAGAAGGAAGTGCAGTTCCAGTGCACTGTGCTGTGACCCTGCAGGACTGAATCCCAATTTGAAGCTGGTGGCCCACCAGTGATGCTTAGCAACCAGTAGCTTGTGATTAATTTTTGAAATCCACACAGCTGCACTGAAGTAGCTTTTTGCACAACTTACACTCTTAAAAATAAATATTTTTTTGAAAGAGGAAACTGTAATTCACTAAAGACCTGGTCAGTGTTTTTTACTTAAAGATCAATTGTCAATTGAGTGATTTTTTACATTAAAGATAAAGTTAAAGCAATGTCTTTCTAAGAGCCATACAGCAATTCAGAAAATGTACTGCTGAAAAAATGTATTAGAAATTCCCTCACAGAAGTTTCACAAATACTTATTTTTTTAGTTTTCAAAAGTAAAATGTTTTAGAAATTGCTATTGTTATTTACCCTAAAGTATAACACATGTTGCTTAAAAGAAGAGAAATTAACCTTTTTTTGGCGTATTACACCAAAGCGAGACACTTGTTATGAATTATATTTTTTGCTTAAATACCAAATTCTAAAAATTGCTGTTGCCTGTTACATAATCTGCATTTTTCATGTTCACTTTCTTTCCCATCATTTCTCATTTTCTCCTCATTTTTCAGACTACTTCACAAGAGCTGACTTCATCTGCTGAAATTTTAATTTCTTCTGCCTCCCAGCACTACTTCATCTCCCCAGCTGAATGCTGAAATGACTCTAGGTACAGTGGGGCCTCATGGGGCCTTATTACATAGGCAGCTGGAAAAGGTAAGGGGCTTCTGATCTGAGGCACATGCACAGTCCTCTCACGGTAATGATCTCCAAAGGGACACATCATCCTTTCCTTCCAGCTTCATCCCAGTCAGAGAATGAGGAGAGGATGGATTTTGGACTATCCTGAAGAGCACTTTCCTCTGATGTCCATCTTTCAGTTCTGAAAGGTAGCAGGCGTTTCCCCCATTTAAAACCACATACCTCTGAAAAGCAAAAACATGCTGCAAATGTCTCCAGCTCATACAGACAGAACAGTAGAGCTTGCAGCAATATAATATCTGGTAAGTGGAGAAAAATGAAAAACCTTTGATTGCTGTGGCTTAGCTGCCACCACAATTATAAAAGGGCGATATGATGTGATGTATTACATTATGACATGCTGAGTGTATTGTGGGTATTATTAATACATATAGAACACTGAAAAACTCTATTTATCTAGAGCTTTCATAATTTTCTGGTTACATTTACATTTACGGCATTTAGCAGATGCTCTTATCCAGAGCGACTTACATTCCTTAATTACAGGGACAGTGTCCCCTGGAGCAACTCAGGGTTAAGGGTCTTGCTCAGGGACCCAGTGGTGGTAGTGCTGGAGGTGGGATTCGAACCTGGGACCTCTTGATCCATAGGTCCATAGGCAAGTACCCTACCACTAGACCACCACCACTCATGGTTAAAATACATAATTTGGAAAAAAGGAAAATATTAACCTGTACCTTTTTATTGATGCAGGGGGTAGTGCCATCACCTCCAAGCCAAGATGTTCCATGTCTGATACCCTGCTGGAGTGGTCCGGGTTCTTTCTGTGCAAAGTCTGCCTGTTCTACCCATGTCTGCATGTGTTTACTGGAGGTTTTCTGGTTTCCTCCCGTTGTCCAAAAACATGCATTTCAACTGGATTGATTGGATTGCATGTACTCTTTTTCTGCCTTTCACCCTGCGAGTGCTGGTTTAGCAGTAGCCATTGCAAACCTGTTAAGGATAAGTTGCTCAGATTATAGTGGGGTGGATAGATGCGTTTAATGAATTGCCTGAATAACCACATTGCAAACGAAATGCTAAAGAGGGTATCAACAGGACTTCATAAAGTCATGCTTGACAGACTAAAGATTTTCCAAAATAGGAGCTATTAACACTTACCTTGCTTTTGTGTGCATCAGTGAAAGAGATTTAACTCACAGCATCTGTTTATTATTGTTCAGTACGTTATAGCCTAATTTGTATTACCTGATTAACAGATTACTTTGACATTGCAACGTTAATTGAACTCAAGCTCACAAACTCATATCATAATTAGCCACAGTGCATTAACTACACAACCTGCACAGAAGCCTGCCAGTTATGTCATGTCTTGTCTTGGATTTTTTTTGTCTGGACACCCTACTCCAACCTCCAAAACATGCTTTGTTCAAACCAACCCCTGTCCACCCTTCTCAGCTAGCCTCTGTCTTAAAAATGGACAATGTAAATGTAGCACTGCTGTTTACATTTGTGCTGGTTCCAGCTTGTTCCAGTTGTTTCCAAATATCATAATATTTTTGCCATACTGCCCAGCCCATAAAAGGGTGGGATATAGGGGATTTAGAGCACTCAGTATTTTACTGGTTTTCTCCGTATGGGGAGAGGACGGTTATAATTTTAAACATTTCTAAAGGGACAGAAGAGTGCACCACTCTGCTGTCTCACAGCAGATGAACTAGAAATGAACTGGTGAGAAGAAGAAAAAGTCACTACGGCATAGCAGTTTTCATGACAAATGTTGAGTGAACCGAGGACACGTCAGAAGCGGAGCAAAGCCCCCTCCTCACTGGCTTCCTCTGCAAAAAAGCTTGTTTGCCAGCTCACATTTACCAGGGGAACGTGTCTCCTAACAGATCTTGCAGGGAGAGAATTGGCAGTCAGAATCTGCGTCTACCAATGGCAAATTTGTCTCCTTCGACTCTTCCTGCTATTATGCGTAGGCCGGGTGGATTTTCTTGCCTGCCTCTCACTCTTTTTCGCTCGCTTTCTCTCATGTTCCTGCTTTCGCTCCTGTTAGGGAGAGGACTGCAGCATCGTCACAATGGAGTTTTATTCTATTGTGTTTTATTTCCTTGCTTTTGTTTCCAAAAGAGACAGTAGCACCAGCTTGCTTACAGCAGCACTGTTGTCCCATCCACACTAAGATCAAGCGTGTAGCTCAGGCCATCCTCCTGCAATTTTCACACAGGCTTTTTTTTTTTCCACAATGCCCTTAATACAGGAAAAGGATGTGATTACACAAATGGCTTAATTTTGCATTTCTATGTGGGTGGATTTGGAGCAAGGGAAACTGTCTCAGTGTAGTGTTAAAGAAGCTCTTAAAGGGTGCCTCATTTTACCAGTGATGCTCACCCTAACGTTGCCTGTTAAATACTATTCAAAAGATAATCGATAACTAGGACACAAAGGAGAGACTGCTCTTCAAATCATTTTACTCAGTGAGTATTTAATATTTTGGGTCAAGCTAGAGCTCAACATATGCATACATTATGCTACAGTGCTTTAAATATTGAGATCTAAATACAGAGTTCTGGTGTGCAATTCACAGTGCATGGACAGGTTCAGAAAACATGCTGGTTTCGGTTTATATGTCAATCATCCTTGGCATTTATAAAGTTTGGTCATCAAACCTCATAGCTCTTACTGTAAGCACCTAAAAACTAAGGGTAAGGTGTCATTTTGAAGTGCAGGATGATGATGGGGTGGGTCATAAAAAAAAAAGTCAATTTCAACTGTTCAGATACACATCACTAATATTTAAACAAGTGCTGTCTTCCCTGGCCTGTGTACCGAAGACACCCAGTCAATGTGGTAAACTTTATAAGAGAGGAAAATGATACATTGAGCGGACAGATTTTTAAGTACACTTTCTTACAAAGGTCTCAATGTACCTGTATTATTTATAACTGCAGTTATTTTTTTTCAGTAATGATTTGAAAAATAGCAATCGGATATACTGAAAGCTATTTTTAAAGGTTTTATTTTATGTATTATGTTTATTAATATTTTGAAACCTTCATTTCATGCTCTTCAGGAAGATGAAGACTTAAAAAGTGGGGCATAATATACTGTGAATAACAAATTCAAAGTAATTCTTAGTTTTTTCTAATTCTGCTTAGAGATTTTAATTAACACCTTTCAAATACAAGGCATTCAGGAAGTATATTTTACTAACATTTATTCAGTTTAGGTTACAGCTCAATCATAAACAGCTTCCTCAGTTATTACAGAATTATCTCTGTTCAGTGATCTGGGCAACTACAATTTCTGCAGCTTAGTTAAAGATTAGTTTAGATTCATTCAAACTTAAAAAATGTAGAGCAGAGCATCATGGAAGAGTGATGTGATCCATGCAACAGCAGCAACATTAATTTTAGATGATTGAAAACTGATTTCAAACCCTTATTGATAGTTTATGTTTAACCTTTACTCATTGGCTATGTCATTATGTACACCTATCATATAGGTAGACTTTGTAGCTTCACTTTTACTGACTATAGTGCATCTTTTGCTATGCCAAGGTTGAACCTGTACACTAAATAAACTGACAACTCAGTGTTGAATTTTTGATGACCACCCATACAGTCCTAAGAGATATTAGTCAGTGTGTGACTATGAAAGACCTTTCTGATGACCTATGATCCATGTCACTCCAGCAGCAGTCTCCTGAGCTCCTGAGGGCAGGTGACAGGCAGGGCACAGGTAAAATCCTGACACACGTACGCCGTGGCCTTGCCCTCTTGCTGAACAAGGGAGGAGAGGACAGGAAGCTTTTGATAAAGGAATCCTTCTGTATTCCCATCCGCCAGTATCAAAACCTGAGAGAACACATAGAAAAATACCAGTGAGAGGAAAACGATGGAATGCCTAGGAGTAGGGGAGAGTGAACAAGAACATGGGGAAAAATAAAGGACATAGAGAGAGGGAGTGTGGAGGAGAGAAATAACAATGATTGTCATAAAGAAGACAATTAGGTGGGAGAATATAGACAGTGAGTAGGAGAAGTAGGCTGAAAAAACACACAATCTTAACCCAGTGTAACATCTACAACACCATATGTCTCTTTAGTAATAAGCCATGAAAGAGTGCAGCGAGGGGTGATTACAGTGACAGGCCCATTACTGGCTCATTTCCAGAAGACAGTGTTTATATATGGCCCTCTCTGCCATAAGAGTCAAGCACAGTGAAGATAAAGAAGCTAAAACCATGGAGATAACCTGTCTTTGACTGGAAGCTTTCACTAATCTATCATTTATGAAAAAGACAGAAGATAAAATCGTGTCAATACAAAAAAAGGAAAAAGAGACCACCCTTTTGTAATTTCATTTTTAATCAAAATAGCTATTGAGTGCAAATAATTAATGTCAGTGTCAGAAAAAGCAAAAGCAAAAATAGCAATATTTTCCAAGTACTTAATTTTTCTAGTATTTTCTTTTTAGTTTTTTGCACTTTTTTGCAAATCCAATTTTAAACCCAACCATTTCCTCACAACAAAGGTTCTTCCCAAAGCCATAACATCATGTTACCCATCATAGACGTAGAACCCAACAAAGCTGAAAAACTTGATGGCCAGATACTAAAAGTACTGTGTTTTTTGACATAACATAAGAAAGACATAACAATCAAAAAATAAAATCCAAACAATCGATGTATCACTTGATCTCAAACCCAAATGTCTTCTGTATATAGCAACAAAAAAAAACTTTCTTGGTGTTGCCCGTTCCAGTTCTTTAGGAGGGGACTGTGAGCGTTAGAGCATGTGTAATATTAGCCATTTAAGCAATAACTATTAAAGCAAAGCCTTCCATTGATCAGCTCTATTGATTCTTTTAGCCAGTGTCATCACATGCCTCCATGTTTTCTAACCCTCATGCAGGGAAAAAATCCTGAAATAACTCAATCAGGGTCGAGGCCAGTCAGGGGGTGGCTGACAGTCGATGCTTTGCTGCAGTACCAGTTAGTCTTAGCGCAAAGAGGGCATCCAAACTAGGAGAAGATCGAGAGAGAAAAACACTTGGAAGAACATATCTACTTTTCTTTTTGGAAGATGTCACTGTCTAGTCCAAGAGTGCCACTTCAGAGTGCCTAAAAGGCAGTTGCAGTTATGAAGAAAACATCCCAGAGTATGACAGAGGTTACATTTTAGGACACCGCTTCAGAGGCAGACAGAACAGGCAGTGAGCTGAAGGATCTAGTCTGCCACAGCCAGCAATTCTATTTGCTTTCTGTTAACCTCCCCCGACCGTGAAGAAGAAGTTCCATAGTGTGATTTTTTTGACAGTCATGGTAACAACTCAACCCTGTAAAACCTGTTCCCAGTCACCTAAGCAGCACAGCCCTTGCCTGCTGCAGAGAAGGCTCACTTTATTGCAACTCAGAGGCCATGGAGAATTCCGCATCATTACCTTCCTGCTAGCAGCCCCGAGCAGCATCCTGTCAGACGTGTGGGGACATCACAAGGCCTGTCAGCCGCCAGACTCAAAGGGCCATGACAGTCCACCAAGGCAGCACATCAATAACAACATACAGACCAAACACACATCACGTAGAAACACTCTGGGGTTACGCAAGGTGACTTTTTCTTTACAGCTTGTTTCAGAGCTCCGGGTAACTCGACAAAATCATCTAAACATTCTGTCTCCCAAAGCCTCCTGTTAAAATGAATGTTGAGTGTTTGAACCTGTGTCAGTGGCTCTTTGCATTACTGTACAGAAGTAGTGATGACTTAAAAATGCATTTGCAAGAAAGCTGGATTCACCACACAGAGGATTAAGAAAAATAATAAACTACTAAAATGTAGGTCTTTTTGCAATTTATCTTTGCTTTGAAATTAAAATTAAACCACAAATATCCGCTCTGGGCTCAAGTATAGATCTATTGGCATGAAAATAAGGGCTGGTTCCATTTTATTCCATTGTGCAATAAGTTTAAGGCACAAGTTTCCATACATACCCAGTCAGAAATACAGTCATTGAATGGTCGCAGTCGCAACCATGCCAACAACAAGACAACAAGACGGGCAGCAACAAGACAACAAGACAGGCAGCGGTGGCGTGGTGGTTAGTGAGTTGCCCCAGCATCTGAAGATTGTGGGTTTGATTCCCTCACCAGTAGGTTGCAGGTTGCGTCCCCTTCACTGCTCCCCGGTTGCTATCAATAGCTGCCCACTGCTGCATGGTGTTTGCATGGGTTAAATGCAGAGGTCCAATTTCGTTGTGATTCACTGCGTGCTGTGACCTCGCAATGACAAGGGTTGTCACTTTCACTTTCACAAAATCCCCAGAAAGACAGTGTAAAGTTTAAGATGGATTACAAAGCTTATAATAGGGATGCTATCACACCAAAGCCTATATAGTTGTCTCATTGTTAAATAGAGGGTAAGTGCAGGCTCCCCAACGGCAAGACTGCTTAGCTCCATTATGTGAGGTCATGAGAGTGAATTCCAGAAACACCATTAAGAATAAAAGTGAAGCAGATGTCAGTTTTGTAGATAATTTAGTCTGGGCCCATTTATTTTAATCACTTTTTCTATTTTTCATTGTTATTTAAATAGTTATAAAGTACCATATTTGTCACATGTTAATCTTTTTAATCTTAGGAAAAAGGTAACTGGAAAGTTACTTCATTTCAGCCTAAAGTGTTCCAAGACTACAATTTATACATGAAAAGAAAAAGAAAAAAATCTATTTGTCCTAAACCTTGTGTCCTGTTGACCAACAAGATGATCAACAATAAAAAGCAATAATAAACTATAAGTCTTACTGTCTTGTGACTCATTAGTTTTCCATTACTGATGGAGGGGAACTGGAATCCACCCAATTCCTCTACTACATTCTTTATCTGATCTAACAACAATGTCCATCTCATAGACTGACTCCAAGCCATTAGTATTGCTACACAAAACACACAACAATACCTTTCAATTCCCAGCTGCTTTCAAACCCATGATTCCATCACTAGAAACATGTACCATTATCCATCTTACAGTCTATCAGGTCACTCCTCTGCACACCTAAACGTACAAACACACGCACACATACACATGGTTGATTAGTCTGGGGAATTTCATCAGCTTTGTCTCCTAGCAGGACAGAGCTGCTCCAGAGAGCTTCAGGCTGTCAGCACATACAGGTGGAGCATGCAGCTATTATTCATTCAATTATCTGCTGCAAGTTTATTTCGGAACACAGCTATGGAGCACGTCAAGTTCATTCCTGAGTCTCTGTTATGTTCTTTAGCGATAGAGGATAATGTACAATTACTTGTTCCTTCAGCAAATATATTAATGGCAGAAAATGTGACACAGCACTGAGATCTTTAATATTTGTTTAAAACCAAACCTGAAAAAGAAAAACCCACACATTTATAATGTAAGAAAATGTAATATATATATATATATATATATTTTTATTTTTTTCT